>PVLC010030521.1:0-19573 GCA_004027655.1 Graphiurus murinus | reverse complement strand
CTCGGGGGTAGAATGCCCCTGAGTTCAATCCCCAGTACCGGAAAAAAAAAAAAAAAGTTTGAGACCAGCCTGAGCAATATAGTGTTCTGTCTCTTATTAAAATAATAATAACTGCCGGGCGTGGTGGCGCACGCTTGTAATCCCAGCATTCGGGAGGCTGAGACCAGAGGATCTGGGTTTGCGGCCAGCCTCAGCTACCTAGTGAGGCACTCCGAAATTTAGTGAGACTCGGTTTCAAAATAAAGAATAAAAAATAGGGCTGGGGGCATAGCTCGGAGGTAGAATGCCCCTGAGTTCAATCCCTAGTACCGCAAAAAAAAAAAAAAAACTAAGCCAGGTGTGGTGGTGCATGACTATAATCCCAGCACTTGGGAGGCTGAGACAGGAGGATTGCAGGTTTGAGGACCGCCTCAGTAACACGGCGAGACCCTGTTTCAAAACGAACAAACAAAAAGGGCTAGGGTGTAGCTTAGAAGTAGAATGCCCTGAGGTTCAATCCCCAATACCACAAAAAATAAATAAAAATAAAATAGTAGTAATAATTATTAAGACTTTCCAAATTTCCTGGCCCACAAGTCTGTTATCATAGAGCTGAGATAATATAATTTAAATAGTTTCCATTTATTAGTACATAAGCGGTAGGCCAAGCAGACTAAAAAGCTGAAAGGAACTAAGAATCCAAGGGACGGAGTTGATTTCCCTTCTAAATTTTCACATACAGCTCAATCCTAATGGTGGTTGCTCTAGTCAAATTGATTAACACAACACCCACCCTGAACTAAAGTGGTTACTTGAAGAATTTAATCCAAGTTCTGCACTGCAAAGTTGTTGTTTTTGTTTTGTTTTGTTTTCATCGGAGGGTGGCTGACTTCAGTAAGACCCCAGGGGCTTCCTGTTGATTAAAAACAAAACCAGCCCTAAAAGACTCTCCTCCTTGGAACCTTTGGGGGCAAGCTGGAGCAGAACAGTATCTCTGAAACCTAGGGTCAAAGACCCTGGAGGAATCTGATTAAACCTTATTCAAACAAAAAATGAACAAGCAACACAATTTCACAAGCCCATCAAAGTACCCAGGTTAAAAACATCTAGCCCATAAAGGAAGACCATAGGAAGGATCAAGGTCAGTGGGGGAGTGACATCCTTGAGGTCTAAAAACAAGACCTCAAACAAGACATGTCTCCCTCCCTTGAAAAAACATGGTGAGACTGCTAGTGCAGGCTCTCATTTCTGAAGAGATGAACGGCATGCCATGGGCAACTCTGGCTTGGGGACTTCTGTTCAGTCAGTAAGATGTGCCTAAGAATTAACACTACAGTCTGAGACTATCTAATCTTCTTTACTTTCCTTTTCTCTTCATCGGTATCAAAATCTACTTTGTGGTCTGAAGACTCTACTGGCCTTCAGAGTATTCCTGTTGCCTTCTCTCTTCCTTTATACTTACTTCCTAGGCATTTTCCTCAATAAAACTCTAATTCTAATCCCACCTTGAGGTCACTTTTAGGAGAACTCAAAATACACACCTGTATCGCTCAAGCTTCCACAGCACCTTTACACAAGGAGCTAAGGAAGAGACTTTGGAGTCTTCCAGTCCCTACTCTAGTACCATGCTCCAACACAAAAATTTTACCTTTCACAATCCTTTGTGACTTCTTAGACTTGCCCAGAAACCAACATGACATTTATCTTCCTGTTTCACAGACACTACCGATAGTTTTAAGATTTCTGCCCCCAGGTTTGAGACAAGACTCAGTAAGGATAAGTCTCAATGGCATGGAAAAAAAAATAGATATATAGGTCAATTTAATAAGACATGGTGTGTAAATAGCCTTTCTTTAAGCTTGAAAATATGACACTAACTCATGCAGGAAGCATCTTTTGTGTTTACACACTAAACCAAAGGCTGTGCATTCCTGAGGTTTGAAAGTGATGACACTATCTGACAGGAAGAAGCTAGAGATAGGTCAAGCAAAGACAAGTGAAAGCAAAAATCCTACTGCAAAGAATGAGTGACCTTTTGTATTCACAAGAGGAATTCTGACAAGCTTGTATAATATTCAACATCAGCTCTTAAGTGTGCCAGTAGGAGCTAGTGTGCAAGTGCTCTATTATTTCAGTTCCACAATCCCTGAATCACAGCACTAAGCTGAGGCTTTCAGTTAAGGAATAGGAGAGATGGTGAGGTAAATAAAGGGGACCATGTCAGAATCCAGCCACACTACACATTTCTTGTCCCAAAACATGTTTCACTATTAACACTGGGTCATGTGTACTAAAATGACACTATCAACCTTCCCTTTTCTCCTAGTAGGACATCAAAGATCAACTCAGCACTATTATTCCATCAGCATGGTGATAAAACACTGTTATAAAACAGGACAGAGGAGAAACCTTTTTTATAATTAGAGTTCCCTGAAATTCTCAAAGAAAAAAAAATGACAAAATGTTTCCTTTTGCAAGCTCCCCAGCCCCCACCATTTATTCTTGGTTTAAGATGTTAAGCTCTTGAGCTCTTAATGACAAAGAAGCTAAGCCCACTTAGTTTACCAACATATCTAAAGAAAATTACAGTCATACTTTGATTTTAACCAAGCATGACAACAAGGCAATTCTGGTAGCTCTCCAAACTACCAGAACAACGGCACTACCTTGCATAGGCTGGCATTAAATCAGCACTTCATAAATCAATCGTGCAGCCTTCTGCTCATTTAGATGATCTCTATGCAGAATCGGCAGTCTAACACTGGCTCTTGCACGCATTAAAAATCATCACTGTGCTAGCCCAACTCACTGTTCCGATGGGTCTTCTTGAATGCAGCCTTTATAACAACCTCACTGCTGCTTCCTACACTGAAGGAATACCATGTTTTTAAGTCAGGAGTTCTTTCTAGCTTTATTGTAATCAGGGGGTCTTGCAACAACCCCCATACTGATACCAAGCATGGTGCTTTTTAACAGTAAAGCTTCTGGAAAACCCAAACAAAAGACACGTCACCCGGTGACGTCAGCCTATATACAGTTCTGTGTGGTCGCAGCACATAAGCAAATCCATTCTTGTGCCGTTTCTCGGAAAAGCTTTTCAGTAAATGCACTCATGCTGCTCCAGGAGCTCTTCTCTGCAACAAGCCGCCCATCTGCCATCAACAAGTTAAGACGGTGAGAACTAACGGCTGCGGAAAGGAGAGACTGAAGCTTTGACGACCAGCAGCAGTTAGAGGAGGAGAAAATTAATAACTTATATTCAAAACTGATTTAGGGGATCAGAGCATCCACAGAAAATGAAACCAATGCTTTCCAGAGGAATATCCTAAGGAAAAAAACAAGTCATCCTGGAGGATTCAATTTTACCAGGAAAGCCTGGGACACAGAAAACAGGAAACTGGTCAGAGGCTCCTGCATGTTAGAGCCTTTCACAGACTCACTGCGTTGAGTCTGACAACCTCGACTGAATGCAGCCTCCAATGTACTCAGAAGAATGGGTAAGTCCGTGCATTTATATGTCTTGTACAGTCAACAAGGAATCATGCTTTAAAAATAAGCCATTTAACTCACATTTTATGAGAAATCACTGTCATTATTTTTGGATTCTGAGGTTTAAGTAAAGGCAGCTGATAATAGGAACATGTTTTATCTAATCTTTAAATGGTTTAAGTTGTGCTCTAGTCATATGAACGTTAATTTTTCTGCAGTAAATGAAAAATAAGTTATATGCAGTGAAATCTTTCACCATAATGTTATTTTTTTAAAATAGCTCATATGTTCTGCTGAAAAATATCCTATCTTCTTGTTTTCCTTAAATTATATTCTGCAGGCTTACATTTCAAGTGGCCATTAGGGGCCCCTATGCTGGCAGCAATATATGCAATGAGTATGGTTTTAAAAATGCTGCCTGCCCTGGGTATGGCGTGTCCACCCAAATGCCGCTGCGAGAAGCTGCTATTCTACTGCGACTCTCAGGGCTTCCACTCAGTGCCAAACGCCACAGACAAGGGCTCTCTGGGCCTGTCCCTGAGGCACAATCACATCACAGAGCTTGAAAGAGACCAATTTGCCAGCTTCAGTCAACTTACCTGGCTCCACTTAGATCACAATCAAATTTCAACAGTAAAAGAAGATGCTTTCCAAGGACTATATAAACTTAAGGAATTAATCTTAAGTTCCAACAAAATATTTTACTTGCCAAACACAACTTTTACCCAACTGATTAACCTGCAAAATTTGGACCTGTCTTTTAATCAGCTGTCATCTCTGCACCCAGAGCTCTTCTATGGCCTTCGGAAACTGCAGACCTTGCATTTACGTTCCAACTCCCTGCGGACTATCCCAGTACGCCTGTTCTGGGACTGTCGTAGTCTGGAGTTTTTGGATTTGAGCACAAACCGTTTGCGAAGTTTGGCTCGAAATGGATTTGCAGGATTAATCAAACTGAGAGAGCTTCACCTAGAGCACAACCAGCTGACGAAGATTAATTTTGCTCATTTCCTCCGGCTAAGCAATCTGCACACGCTCTTCTTACAGTGGAACAAAATTAGCAACTTGACATGCGGGATGGAGTGGACCTGGAGCACTTTAGAAAAGCTAGACCTGACTGGAAATGAAATCAAAGTCATCGACTTGACAGTGTTTGAAACGATGCCTAATCTTAAAATACTCCTCATGGATAACAACAAGTTAAACAATCTCGATGCCAAGATCTTAAACTCTCTGCAATCCCTCACAACCGTTGGCCTCTCTGGCAATCTATGGGAATGCAGCCCCCGAATATGTGCTCTCGCCTCCTGGCTGGGCAGTTTCCAAGGTCGGTGGGAGCATTCCATCCTATGCCATAGCCCTGACCACACCCAAGGAGAGGATATTCTAGATGCAGTCCATGGATTTCAGCTCTGCTGGAACTTATCAACCACTGTCACAGCCATGGCTACAACTTATAGAGATCCAACCACTGAATATACAAAAAGAATAAGCTCATCAAGTTACCATGTGGGAGACAAAGAAATTCCAACTACTGCAGGCATAGCAGTTACTACAGAGGAACACTTTCCTGAACCAGACAATGCCATCTTTACTCAGCGGGTAATTACAGGAACAATGGCTTTATTGTTTTCTTTCTTTTTTATTATTTTTATAGTGTTCATCTCCAGGAAGTGCTGCCCTCCCACTTTAAGAAGAATCAGGCAGTGCTCAATGATTCAGAACCACAGGCAGCTCCGATCCCAAACACGACTCCATATGTCAAATATGTCAGACCAAGGACCGTATAATGAGTATGAACCCACCCATGAAGGACCCTTCATCATCATTAACGGTTATGGACAGTGCAAGTGTCAGCAGCTGCCATACAAAGAATGTGAAGTATAATATCCACCTGTCATCAAAAATCGTATCAGATAAGTAACCTATTTTACATAGTAGGGGCTAAATATATATCTAATTTTTACCAATGGTGACATTAAGCCTAATTTTCCAAACCAAGTGGAGACTTAGTTTTTGAAGTGTTGAAGTATTTTTAATTTTTTTTAATGAAATCATATTTTAAGTGTTAAATGAAGCAATGATCACATTAATTTGCACTCTGGTTGGGAAACCTAAAAATGCTTACTTTGAAATAGGATATTTCACATATGTAATTATATACTCTTGTGTGTAATCATTTACACTAAGGTCTCCATATGCTATTTTTTCTATTGAAAACAGTTTGGAAAGAAGGTATTGAACAGAAACTGATATGGATCAATACCTGTTTGATCACTGCTCTTCATCCCACGTACCACAACTGACTTGCTGCTTAAAAGGAGACAGCAAAGTTCTCTTATATGATAATTTGGTATTTACTCAAATCTATAATCTACTGCCAGTGTAAGAAGTAGAATTACATGTATGCTGAAGACTGGTAAATATTAAAACACTCTTTTTTCAGAGTTTCTGCCTGGGTTAGTAGACATCATCAAAGTCCACATCATGAAACCAGCACCCTTTATGTAACTCTAATATGCTGAGTGACTCTAATATATTTACACAATGAATTCAAGTGATTGTAAAAGGGTCTCATTACAATGATATCAATACTAAATAATTACATCAACTTACCGTACATCTGTAGTTTGACTTATAATGGATATGTTGATTTTGTGCCATTTCGACTATTATTTTAAGCTAGTATTAAATTACCAATTTACTAATTAACTTACTAAATCCTATGTGAAGAAAATGACAACTTATTTGGGAGAGAAAGATAAGCTGAGTCAATTTAACAATCCTGACATCTTGCCTCCAGTTTAAAAAAAACACACCTTCACTCCCCCCAAGCCCCTTCATGATCAAAGATGCCTTGCAGACAGAAGGATTTAAACCTCTTAATTCTGCCTTTTCTTGATCTTTAAATTTTTAAACTTCAAAGAACCAAATTAAAAATAATTGGCTAACAACAAGCAACACCGATTCTTTTTATATTATAAAGAAACAATGGGAAAAATCAGTTTATTATATATTATATGCTAAATTTTGATCTTTTAATAAAGATACACATTCCCATTGTGTAGTTCCTCCTAACAGACAGGAACAACAGATTTTTGGGGTGAATCTTTGGCTAGAATCTTAGGCTCGACATGCATATGCAGCGACACAGCAGTAACTGGAAGGCAGCATGGAGGTTAGGGGATGAAGAGCAAAAAGATTTTGAAACCTAACATTCAGATTAGCTCAAGTTAGGAGGCAGCCAACAGTGATTACACACAATCTGCACCAAATGGGGCAAGGCCCCAGGCCCTGTGCTTTTCTGAAAAGGGAAGAGGGGAAGGTTCTCCAGTGTAAATATGAATACTCCTTAGTAACAAATGACAATGATGCCACATTTTTCATCCAGAAAAGAATCATAAGTATTCAGTTTCTTCAATTATTATTTCTATGGTAAGACTATGACATATTTGGGATGTAAATGCAAGTTACCAATACACAGAGAATTTTTACATAAAAAAGGTTCCACATATAAGAAAAACTGTGAAATTGGAACACTAACTTGATTTTCAAAAAAAAAACACATTTTTTTACAACTGTCATTCATTGTATGTTAAAAAGGTATAATCTTTAGAGAAAATCCAAAAATCATAAAAGAATGATCTTTTTCTTAGCATATGTTAATATTATACCCTTCAATTCAATTCCCAAGACTGAAATAAAAATGTTAAGGCTAGTATAACCCATAAGATTTAGGCATAATTTTTCCTAATATTGAAAAGGGTATTTATATTTCAAAGAAAATGTATCTCAGTAAAAAGCAGACAAAATCACAAATTATAATGAAGATACACTATTTATGATTTTAAGGTGGGGAGATTGGTTTGGCAAAGACTCAGCCCGGTTCAATTCAGTTGATCTTGAGTGGTGAGCATTGCATCTCTTGTTAAACCAGACAGACGCTGGGCTTGCCTGGACAGAGACAGAAGCTGATATTCCAGCATAGAGTACAGTGCACTCCTTGCGCACAGAGGGGACAGATCAGAAGCCCCTATTACAAAAGAGAGTTCCATGGGCTAAAATTAACCAACTCATTTATTAGGGTGACCAGAGTCATTTGTCAGGTGACAGACAGCTTGTTCACAATATAACTTTGAGCATGTAAAATTTCATCTGCCCTGAAGGACAGCAAAGGAGTACTTCCCATCATTTTGAGTCACAACCAAAATTAATTCAAACTGTGAGTAAAAGGATAAAAAATATTAACTGGGAATCTCATTAATCCTCAAGGATATAGATAGTAAAATGGACCATCAATTGACAAAATCCTTCACTTATGTGGAAAAGCAAGCCATGTAGTAATTCAGGGGAAAAGCATTGCCAAGACCCCTGAGGCATACTTTTCAGTTGAAAAATAATTGATTTTTTTTTTTTTAACACTCTACATTTTTTGGCAATGTCTGCTGAGAAAAGTGAATGACAATGCCAAACAGGTATTTTCCTTTCACATCTAAAAGCACAAATTTTCCTTTTTAAATGCCTACAGAAGGCAGGGTTCCATTTAATTGTTGTCTATTTGTATTTTGGTATCAGCACAGGTTTGAAGATAAGACTATGTCATCTGTGTTCTCTTCACCAACTGGCTAGGGTGGAAGAGCTTCACAGCAACACTGCAGATCCTGGTCACAATGTCAGGGCTTTTGGTTTGAGGTAGGGTTTTATCCTCTCACAATCACTACCTACCCTTTCTCCCTGCTCTTCCCCCCATTTTCAAGGTTAGAGGAAACTATCCATCAAGAATCAGAAAAACAATCTCTCTGGAAAAAGGACAGCTAAAAAAGACTATGATACCATGTCTACCTAGGAACCATGCCTACCTAGAACTAATTTGCATTATTTCTATTCATTTCTGTAGCTTGCCAGAGATTTCAATCACCTTTCTGAAAATAGTGTGCTGGTAAATTTGCAAATCTACACACAACTCTGAGAACACTTACTGCCAACATCAAAAAGCAAAGATACTAATTTTTTAAGCCAAAAATCTGTACTAACACATGTAATTTCTTAATGTGCCTAAGTTAATTTCTGTACCAATTCAATGAATGGAATTGACTGAACTTCCCAACTCTCACTAATTATTAAACTCCATCTGCTTATTCTAATGCTAGTCACTAAGAGCTAGACTCCATCTTCCCAATGAAAATGAGCCCAATGGAGCACTGGGTTTGGATCCTAGAATTCAAAACAGGCATATCTTTTCCTTACAGCATACTTCCTATACACAGCTATTGGGGAGGGGGGGATAATATATTCCCTGTTTTCTCTCTGTCTCTCTATGAAGTGTGGATATCTAAATTTTTAAAGAATATTCTTTAACAGCTCACTTACATAATCATTTTCCTAATATAGCAATACAATGACAGATCTATCCCAAAAGTCTCTTTTGGGGCACACCTTTCATATCTCATTGGTTAAAGTGCTTGAACCAGAAAAAAGATAAGGCCATTCATAGATAATTAAATATTTCTTATCTATCTGACCTGGGACAAACTCGTAGTACTTGAATAAGGCCAAAAACAAATAGAAAATGACTGTTTAAGCTTTCATTCTGCCATTGCAAACATTTGGAAACTTTGACAACTCCTTCAACTAACCTTTTTTTCCTTGATTTTTAAAAAATAGTCTGATATATGGAATGTTTGATGAACCTATCAACACTGAGACTGGAAACTCAAAGTACAGTCCAAACATATTGTGTTCAATCACCTTCAAGAGCCATTGGAGGGGTGGGTTGGGGGGTGGGAAGAAAATACTATTATATGGGGAGGGGTCTCATGGGGAGGGTAACATAAAGTAGTGTACAGGAAAGTTTTGTTATTAAAATTGTGTATACTGTAAAAAGTGAATGTCTCTCTTTATTTATATTCCCCTAAACATGTCATTGTTGAAACTTAAAAAGCCATTTGTTACACATAAGAAACTTTAAATGAACAATTATTTTGTACCATGTTCCTCTATAATGCCAAATGTGTCAGTTGAAAAAAGGGCAGCTAATCATCACCTGTCATTATTCAGATGGAGTCAAAACTAGGCTAAGAAAGTAAGGGTAAGGTGTAAGGGACCTAAAAACCTGTTATACAATAAAAAGCTGTTATCACAAGCTTGTGAATACTAGTGGACAGAAAGTAGAACTCACAGGGCCTGGGGTTGGCTATTCCTCTCCAAATCTGCTGCCATATCCTGGGAAGGCTAGGAAAGGTACCCAGTTGCCTGTACCTGGCCAAAAGAAACTTTACCTCAGTGGTTATAGTTGGAGTAGATTCCATCATTCCTTGAACACACTCATGGAAAGTCCACAGGTATTGGCCATGCTGGGACCTATAGGCTCCTACATGACCGACCCTACCTCAGAAGCCAGGTCAGTGGGTATACATGGGAAAAGAAGTAGAAGATTTCTAGCGTTTTTCAGTTGGCATCAACACCTTCAGACAGGCTGCTTATGTGTGCCTATTCAGCACTGGGGCAGAAACTGTCCTGACTTCTAGAAATTGATTGCCAAGGGCCATTTTTGCCAGGGTACACTTCCTGCTTCTCTAGCCCCACAGCAGCAGAGGAGGACCAGAGAGAGGAATAAACAGGTCCAACCTTCCTCCAACACCCAGGAATTCTGGGATCAGAGAAGCTAAGGGTTCTCTCAAGCCAAGAACCTCAACTGTAACTAGTGCAGAGGCAGGAAGCGCAGCACACAATTTCACTGTCAAACTTGTTCCAAGACACAGGTGATGCTAGTTTTAACTGCACAAAAGGAACAATTCCCACATTTTATGGATTTAAAAGCAAGCCTTATTAACACAATTCTCATATATCTTAATCTCGAAAACCCCATGTAAAGCCACATCAGATTTCTTTATCAGTTATTTTAATTAATTTTGCCTGTATGTCCACAGCATTCTCAGGTTCCCACTCAAATACATGATAGATAAATACATGATAGATTTCTTCAAGGTTCATTTAAGGTTTTTTTTTTCCCCCTTTCTTTAAATATATCTAACCAGCTGAGTGCTCAAATCTCCCTTAGAGAGACAAAATGTACTACAAATTATCTTTATAAAGAGAAAAAGAGGTGGCAGTCACAGCTATTCCAAACATCTTTTCTTTGTGTGTGTGTGTGGGGGGGGGGGGGAGCGCACTGGGCATTCTGCCTCTGAGCTATACCCCAACCCAATTTTATTTCTTATTTGGAAACAGAGTCTCAATAAGTTGCAGAGGCTGGCTTTGAACTTGTGACCCTACTGTCTCAGCTTCCTAAGTACTGGGATTACAAGAGTATGCCACCATACCTGGCTCCAAATATCTTTTCTTAGCATGAGTTTGACCTTCCTCCTCAGTAGTTGTTTTAGGAACACTCTTAAGGGAGATCCTGTGTATCTCCAGGGGCCATTAAAGAGCAAACAACCTCTAAAGCAAGTATATAAGGCTTCTTATCCTTCTTATAAGCCCCCCCTCCCCCCGAGTCTAACAACAATGCCTGGAGTGGGGTTTAAAAAGGAATCCAAGACATCCAGGTGCCCAAGGCCTCTAACTTAGGAGCTCCCACTATAAATCCAGCTATGAAGAAATGCCTGGATGAACAGCAACCCTGATGCACAGAAACCAATGACTCATTCTTTACTTGGGAACCAGATTTAAAAAGTATAGCTCCAGAGACAATTCCCAAAGTCTTTTTACAACTTTCAAGAGACTTTACCAAGAACCATGGGGAGATGCAAAATAGTCACAGTTAAACATGAACTTTACTGAATAACCATTCACAACTGTGTTCAGAGCCCAATAACTCCATCTTTAGATTCTGGTATTTGTACCAAAAGAAGATTTACAAAAGTTATGGGCTACTTTATTTTTAAAAAGTTGTCAAACAAAAACTATAGCCATTTATTTTAGCTTGCCTGTTTCATCATCATGAGGGCCAACAAAGTTACTGTGATGAACAAAAGCATTTCCAATGGGGAAATGCAACTCAGTGGTATAGCCTTTGCCTAGCATATGAGAGGTCTTGGGTTTCCTTCATCCCCAAATTAAGCCAGGCACCACAGTGATATAGGTAATCCCAGCACTTTGGGAACCTGAAGTGGAAGGATCACTTGAGCCCAAGAATTTGAGACTAGCTTAGGCAACACAGCAAGACCCCCATCTCAAAAGGAAACCCCAATGCCCTAGCTGCCAAATACTTGAAGGACAACTGCTCAGCACCCAAAGTTTTTTTTTTCCAGTTTTAGGACATTTTTGTTACCCCAATTTTTATTGGGTCTGTTTTCTTAAGATGGAAACTGAGAACCAGGTGGAGTGGTACACGCTTGTAATCCCAGTACTTGGGAGGCTGAGACAGGAGGATCCAGGTTTGCGGCCAGCCTCAGCTACTTAGTGAGGCCCTCAGCAACTTAGTGAGACCCTGTTTCAAACTAAAGAATAAAAATAGGGCTGGGGGTATAACTTGGGGGTAGAATGCCCCTGGGCTCAATCCTCAGTACCGCAAAAAAAAAAAAAAGATGGAAACTGAGGTTATTGTTTTAAAACTTTTTTTCCCCTGATATAGAGCACCCAAAACTTCTGAAAATAATGTATCATACACATACAACCTAATTCTACAGTCAAAGAAACTTAGATTAATATATTCATATGTGCAAAATAGCCAAAGTAGGATATAAAAAGATAAAAAGCAGGAATTCTTAACCCCAAGGGTACAGGATATGTTTCAGAGAATACAAGAACGTCTTGAAATTAGTGGATTATTGTGTATTAGTTCAGAGATTTCACCAGATCCTAAAGAGTTTGTGGTAACTCACAATAAAAAATTTGAAAACCTTAGTAGAGCAATTGGCTATTTCTAGTATATACCAAGTTGACCTTGCTCTTCTTGGTGGCCAAAGCAAAGAACTAAACCAACAGCTTTCATCTGATAAGGAAAAACACAGGTTTATCTAGGGGAAAGACACTTAAGTTGCAAAAGCCTACAAATTATTTATACAACAGAGTCAGCTATAGGAACAATAAAGGAAAATGTTGGATAGTATCTCTAGAGCTTTTAGTGAATAGGCAGACTTGTTCTTCATGTCAACCCTCGATTAGCAGCCTACACATGCATGTTGTACACTCTGTGGTGAACCCAAGGCTGGAACCTAGAAAGTCTGTAAGAATGAAAGTACTCTCTTGGAAAGCAGCTATGTTTCCTCCCCATCACATTCCAAACTACATTGTTCCCACACATAGGACACCCAGGAAATACCTACTATATTATATTACACATCTTCTAGAGTAGGAGTATAATTTAAAATTAAAAACACCTTCCACGGGCTGGGGATATAGCTTAGTAAAGTGCTTGTCTAGAATGAGCAAGGCCCTGGGTGTGATCTCTAGCACCATGAAGAAGAAGAAAAAATAAATAAATAAATAATAAATAAAAACCCTTCCATCACACCAGAAACAAAGAGAAACACGTTTCATGCAACATCTCTACCTGCTGATGACAATCATAAATACTCTCCTTGAGTTTCTAAGAAATAACACATTTTTAAAAATAAAACAATCTTTTGGTCTAAATAGTTACCAAAAAATTTTAACTATCTTCTTAAAATTTAAAACTCATTCTATAAGACATTAGAAAAACCACCTAGATTTCAACAGGACTAAGTAAAATACAGTAGTTAAGACATGTGTTCCATACTTGAATCTGTGACCCTAGATAAGTCCTTCAACCTCTCCATGCCTTGGGCCCTTCACTCCTAAAACAGAATCAACAGCAATAACAACCACAGAGAGATTTATTGTAAAGTCTTTAGGCTTACACACAGTAAATGCTCAAAATATTTGCTTTTAATAGTAACATGTAGAGAACAAAATGCTATAGATCCATCTAGAAGAGAATGTAATCACATTAAAGATATGTTAGACCCATGTGTTGCTCTGCCAACTCCCTTTCTTCTCTCCTAAGTTAATACACAGTATCTATAATGAAGATTGCTAATTAGCCAGAGCTTTCAATAAGCTTCAACAATCTGATTGCACTTTTTACATCTAATATTGATATAAAACTGATCACACTATTTCACAGTCAAGGTAATCTGCTATATTAAATGCACTGTGACATTAGCCATGACATTAATCTGGTTTGGCTTTAGGTATCAGGGATGAATTTCTAAAAGTTTAGAGTCTCTAATTCCAAAATTCCTTCTGGGTAAGGTAGTCACATAAAAATCAAGTGATGCTTCTTAGGTTCCTTGCTCATTAAAATTACATAGAACAGCACATATTATCCATTATAAAAAATGGATAATTTTTTTCAAAAGAAATAATTTCATAACAATGTTACTAGAATCAAGAAAGTGGGCATATATACTGATGTTCACTATTCAGTTCTTTTAACTTCTGTGTATGGACATCTTCATAATAAAGTATTAATAGAAGTGAAGTAGGATATAAGAAATAAAAAATAGGTAAAAAGCAGACATAAAAGAAGAACAAAGAAATAGAATTTTAAAGTTCCATATGCCTTCTAGGCCTGCCACCCCTTCAGTCACTCTCTATCCCAGGTCTGTCCAGGCCTGTCACACCAGAATTTCCAGGAAATGTATAAATCTACCTGGTACACGGCTAATTACCCCACCAATAGTTTAAGCAGAGAGAGATATAATTTATTTTGAGAACCCTGTAATTTTTAGGGGACCTTCAAGCATTATCTATTAGTCAGATAATGGAGACTTTTCAGCCTAAGGCTCCTGAGAATGACCAGGCCACACAAATCATCTTGAGACCACCAGACACATGTTATTCCTACATACTTTCCCATATCCACCCTTTACCAAGCTTCCTTTAAAAGAGGAGCTGGGAAATATCTGTCACTCACTCTCAAGATGACCTGACTCACCCCATCCTCCTTTTTGTGGTACTAGAGATGTTCTATTGCTGGGTTATACCCCCACAACACTATTTTTTTTATTTATCTATCTATCTATCTATCTATCTATCTATCTATCTATCTATCTATCTATCTATCTATTTATTTATTTAGCGGTGCTGGGGATGGAACTCAGGGGCACTCTACCTCTGAGCTATACCCCCAGCCCTTATTTTTTTTTTTTTTTGGTGGTACTGGGGATTTGAACTCAGGGGCATTCTACCTCTGAGCTACACCCCCAGCCCTATTTTTTATTCTTTATTTTGAAACCGGGTCTCACTAAGTTGCGGAATGCCTCACTAAGTAGCTGAGGCTGGCCGCGAACCCGGATCCTCCGGTCTCGGCCTCCCGAATGCTGGGATTACAAGCATGCGCCACCACGCCCGGCCTTATTTTTTTATTCTTTATTTTGAAACCGGGTCTCATTTAGGTTGCGGAGTGCCTCACTAGGTAGCTGAGGCAGGCCACGAACCCGGATCCTCCGGTCTCAGCCTCCTGAATGCTGGGATTACAAGCGTGCGCCACCACGCCCGGCTCACTATTTTATTTTTTATTTTGAAACAGGGTCTTGCTAAATTGCTGAGGCTGGCCTCAAACCTATGATCCTCCTGCCTCAGCCTCTCAAATATTGGAATTACAGATGCATTCCCCCTTGAATGTATATTCTTTGCTTTCCTAAATAAGTTTCTGTGCCTCTGCTGACACATAATAAATTCTTTTCTATCATGTATGTTGAGGACCCTACTGGTCCTGAGTCGAATTCCCCCCTCTATTTGAGAAATCCTCAGGACCCTCTTCTGGAGACAGCTCTTCTTCCATGACAGGAGGGAAAATTACAATTGTAATGTATGGTATTGGTAATCTAACATACTATTCCTTTCAACTGGACATACAGTGTTGCACGGTAGTTAAGGGCTGAAAATCTGGAACCAGGCTGGGTTCTAAGTGAGCAGTTCTACTTACTAGCTGTGGGACCTTGTACAAGTAGAACCTCTTAGACAAGGAACCTCTATGACTTAACAATACCAAATTCATGCTCTAGGGATTAAATGAGAATGTGTGTAAAGCACTGAAATTCCAGCACATAGTAAGCAATGAAGAATGAGTTTTTATGCTAATAGTAAGTATTTTAAATAATTCAAAAAGTACTTCTTCAACTTTCACTATAACCATATTAATATACCAGATGCTACAGTGCTATACCCTTGACCTCAGTTTAGTTTAGCTGGAGATAAAACTAACAACATTCAATAAATAACTAATATAAGAGAAAAACTAATGTAAGAAAAATAATAAACTCAAATACTGCCCTTCAGATTTCTGATATTTAGGGAGAGTACCTAATGTAATGAAGAACTGAATCTTGAGCTTAGTA
Organism: Graphiurus murinus; assembly: GCA_004027655.1. NCBI lineage: Eukaryota > Metazoa > Chordata > Mammalia > Rodentia > Gliridae > Graphiurus > Graphiurus murinus. Next base: position 3,797 of record PVLC010030521.1, on the reverse strand, counting down.
CAAAAGCATGATTTCCATACTGCTGGGTGCAGGAGTCAGCAGAGCCACTAGTCTGAGAGATGATACCAGGTAAATGTAGTAACTCTGGCTTGGTCAAAGTAGGATCAAATGACTTTGTTTGAGGGGTCTGAGGCCAGGAAGGGGGCTTAGATTTAATTTGGTCAACCAGGGCATTTCCTCCAGGTTTCTGGAGACAGATGGGATATACACAATCAAACAGATTTACAAAGATGTATTCTAGAATTTTTTTCTTATTTTATGAAGAAAAACAAATCATAGTTTCTGCTATGAGAAAAGGGCACAAAGGGGATATAGATAAGAAAAAGAAGCTTCCCAAAAGGGCAGGCAAAGGGTAAGAACCAAGGGTCAGTTGAGAAAAAGCAAATCTCAGTGGAACTGCTGGTTTTGTTAAAAAACAAAAACAAAACAAATAAACAAAAAACCTATGTGGCATGGCTGCCAATAAAATTTTAATAAAAGCCATAAACCACTATCTACCTCCCATCTAACAGAAATTGAAGATAAGAAATAACATCTTAGAGGTTATACTTTACAATAGCAACAAGTTTGAGAATTTCAGAATCACTTCACTCCCTATCAACATTTAACTCTATCATGTCTCTAGTTTCCTCTCCATAACCAAATACTTTCCCTCCCTTTCCCTCTCCCTCCCCCTCCCTCTCCCTCTCCCTCTCTCTCTCTTTTTTGTGCGGAACTAGGGATTGAACCCAGGTGCATTCCACCTTCGAGCTATACCCCCAGTCCTATTTCTTATTCTTTATTTTGAAACAAGGTCTCATTAAGTTGCAGAGGGCCTCACTAAGTAGCTGAGGCTGGCTGTGAACCTGTGATCCTCCTGTACTTTCTCTTTAAAATAGGGTCTCACTAAATTGCTGACGCTGGTCTTGAACCTGAGATCCTCTTGTCTCTGCCTCTCAAGTACTGGAATTACAAGTGTGCACCACCATACCTGGCAGCTAAGCCACTATTTAGCTCATTTCTTATCAAAGATTTTGTTTTTTAACTTTGAGTCTTATACTGGCTGCTTATACTTGATTATTATACTAGTATGTATGTAGTCATTCAGTACTTGCACTCAGGCACTTGCATGATCAATAGTTGGCAGATAGCCACACAAATTGTGAAGATGTGATTAAAAATAAAAGCTGGGTGTGGTGGCGCATGCTTGTAATCCCAGTACTTGGGAGGCTGAGACCGGAAGATCCAGGCTTGCAGCCAGCCTCAGCTAACTTAGTGAGGCCCTCCACAATTTTTTATTTTTTTATTTTTATTTTTTATTTTTATTTTTTTGCGGTACTGGGGATTGAACTCAGGGGCATTCTACCTCCGAGCTACACCCTCAGCCCTATTTTTTATTCTTTATTTTGAAACCGAGTCTCACTAAGTTGCGGAGTCCCTCACTAGGTAGCTGAGGCTGGCCACGAACCCGGATCCTCTGGTCTCAGCCTCCCGAATGCTGGGATTACAAGCGTGCGCCACCACGCCCGGCTGGCCCTCCACAATTTAGTGAGACCCTGTTTCAAAATAAAGAATAAAAAAATAGGACTGGGGGTGTAGCCCGGAGGTAGAATGCCCCTAGGTTCAATCCTTGGTACTGCAAAAAATAAATATATTAATTAATTAATCATTCTTGCCAGCATGGTAGTGCGTGTTTATAATCCCAGCACTTGGGAGGCTAAGACAGGAGGATGACAGGTTCATGGCCAGCCTCAGCAACTTAGTGAGACCTCCACAACTTAGTGAGACCCTGTTTCAAAATAAAAAATAAAATCAGCTGAGGTATATCTCAGAGGTAGAATGGCCCTGGGTTCAAGCCCCAGCACCAATAAAAGAAAACACATATTTTTAAAAGTATTTACAAGTACAGAAATCCTAAAGGTGCAACAATTAATGAGAATTGTGAAAGTAAGATTTATGATATAATGCTATAGAAGGAAAAGTTCTGAAACCTTTCATTAAACCAGGCTATGACTGGGCTGCTTCTTCCAGCTATGGAGGTCAGATAAATTGATTCTACACAATTAAAATGGTCTGTGTGAAAAGAATTCTTTAAAAACCTAAAAGCTCAAAGTCAGGCAATTAATTATTACCTTATATTCAACCATGACATTTTTTTGCAAAGGGATCTATATTTGGAACATGTCAATTTATATGAAACTCTCATTTGGAATGTAGAAATTCTTTTCTAGAAACCTCAAGCTAAAAAGTCCCTTCTCTTTCATAAGAGAGACTTTAAAAAATACAAAACAAAAAAGCAAAAACTAACAGTCTCACACAAACTAGTTTAATTTGCTTCCATGACTTAAAATAAAAACAAAAGTTTGATATATTTAAAAAATATGTAATCTCCAGTACCACCAAAAAAAAAAAAAGTAACATCAACAAATGACAGAAAAATACAAGTAAAGCAGATGGTAGATATTAGGTTGATGGCTATAATATACAAAGAGCTCTAGCAAAGGAAAATATGTATCTGCCTGTAGAAAAATGAGAATAGCTGGGTGTGGTGGCACAAGCTTGTAATCCCAGTACTTGGGAGGCTGAGACAGGAGGATCGCAGGTTTGAGGATAGCCTCGGCAAATAATGAGACTCTAATCAACCTAGTGAGACTCTGTTTCAAAATAAAAATAAAATATGGTTGGGTGTATAGTTCAGAGGTAGAAGGCCCCTGGGTTCCACCCCAAGTACCATTCCCCCCCAAAAAAATGATTTAGAAAAATGAGAACAAGATAGGAATAGGCACTTCACAGAAGAGCCAAGTTCAATGGCATAAAGTATATAAAAAGATTTCTTGAACTCAACAGCAGTCAAGAGAAATGCAAATTAAGGTGAAAATGTTGTTTTACTCCCATTAGACCAGCAAAATTAAAACAAGTAATACCTATTAGAGATGATATGAAGAAAAGGTTATTTTCTTACATTGGTGTCAGAATTTCCACTAGTCTATCAATACTCACCAAATATAAATGTATATGTACCATGCAACCTAGAAATCCCATAGAATTAGAACCCAGAATCCTTAGAAATAAAGCACAAATCACAAGGGAATATCTCTCAAGGATGTTCATTGCAGCATTGTTCATGTTGTTTAATAATTTAAAAAGCAAATGCTCATCACAAAAGAGGAAAGTGGTCAAATAATTTTTGGTGTATCAACACCAAGAATAATTTGTTACTCAACCTTTTTTTTTTTTTTTTTTTTTGCGGTACTAGGGATTGAACTCAGGGGCATTCTACCTCCGAGCTATACCCCCAGCCCTATTTTTTATTCTTTATTTTGAAACCAGGTCTCACTAAGTTGTGGAGTGCCTCACTAGGTAGCTGAGGCTAGCCTCGAACCCAGATCCTCCGGTCTCAGCCTCCCGAATGCTGGGATTACAAGCGTGAGCCACCACGCCCGGCTTGTTACTCAACCTTTTTTTCTTTTTCTTTTTTTTTTTTTTTGGTGGCACAGGGGATTGAACCCATGGATGTTCTACCTCTGAGGAACACCTCTGACCCTAAAATTTATTTGAAACAATGTCTCACTAGGTTGCTGAGAACCTTGCTACATTGTTGAGGCTGTCCTCAAACCTGCTATCCTCCTCCCTCAACCTCCCAAGCACTGGGATTACAGGTTTGCAATACCACACCCAGATGCACTCAGGATTTAAAAAAATTAGAGGTAAACCAAGAGAGTTGAAAGGCTTGGCATAAAATACTACTGAATAATAAGACATGGGTTTGTAAACCAAGATCCTTCTTGGATCAAACAAACACTTGTGAAAAAAAAAAA
>PVLC010030520.1:0-19954 GCA_004027655.1 Graphiurus murinus | reverse complement strand
CGCAGTCATGGCGGGCAGGCTCCCACATGCTCAGGGAGTCGGAGGAGGGTCGGGCCTTTCTGCCCCCCTGCACTTGTACACACACACACACATATACCTGTGTACACACACATATATACCTGTGTGTGCACACAAACTGTTGCTCTGGCCCCTGGGTGGGATCAGAGACACGAGCCTGAGCAGGTGCGTGGGTGGCCCATCCCCACCCAAACGGGCAGCTGGAGACCAGGGACCAGGCCTCAGGTTAGCTGAGCGCAGTGGTCCTCCTCGGGGGTGGTGGACGTTGCCATGGAGACGGGAGCTGGAGATGCTGGGTTGGGAGGCAGGCTCTGCGTGGGCGGCTGAACACCACGGATTCACGGATCTCAGGAAAGGGGGTGTTGGGGGTTCCAGGCTGGGATGTGGACTCTGGGTGGGGGGCTGAGGTGCTCTGGGGTGACAGGACCAGGGCACAAGGTCATGAGCTTCTCAGCTGATCTCTGGTCAAGGCCAAGCAATGGGGCCTCTGCCTCCTCCGTTAGCACTACCCCAGCCCCTCTCCCTTCCCCTACCTGCAAATGTACTGAGCTTACAGCCAAGGCAAAGCCCCTGGGGCCAAGCAGGAGCGGGGAGAGCAGACGCTGATAACCAGTTTCAGGAAAATAGCAGGGAGGGGCTGGCTGGCCCTCCACCTCTCGCTCTCACCCCCCCTTGCAGTAGAATGGAAAAGCAGTCAAATCACAGACCAGGGTGCCAGTCCCCGCGGATTAACTCTGAGACTGCGAGAAATATCTGCCCCCGCGTTTTTGAACCTTGGTCTTCACATCTGTGCAATGGGATGAAGGACCCTACCCTACCAAACTCCAGAGCTGCTGAGAAAATCAAACGGCTCTCAGTAAACTCCACCTGAAAGACACTGCCAAATGCCGACTAGGTGCCAGCAGGCTGTGGAGCATCCTGGACTAAGCAGAGAAGGAGAGGGGACTCTGTTCTGGTCACCAGCCAGTTGTGAGAGGAGAGTGTATGAGGAATGAACTGCAAGACAGCTCAAGTGAGCACTGATACTCAGTGCTCAAACACCTCCTCCGAGTACCTACTAAGTGCGGATACTTGGCCCACTCAAATAGCTCCCACGAGCACCTACTAAGTGCCAACACGCAGCCTGCTCAAACAGCTCCCACGAGTACCTACTAAGTGCTGACAGGAAGACGAAGGGGCACGCACAGCACCCCTAAGCCCAGACACTCTGTGGGATCCACAGTGCGGGGGAAACAACCTTCTGCTGGACATCCTTCAGATAAGTCCCTGCGCGTTTATCCCCGCAGGTTGGGAAACAAGAGTCGCCCGTTATACTCATTTTACAGGTGAGAAAACTGAGGTTTGGAATGAATAACTGTCCCAAGTTCAAGGTCACCCAGGAAGGGGGCGGAGCTGGGGTTCAACTCCCCTGTGCCGCCATGCTTTCCACCCATGTCTCTGGGCTCCGGGCACCCCTGTCTTGTCGAGGGTGGTCGAGGTGTGGGGGGCAGGTCCCAGAGTTCCTGCTGTTGGTCCCTGAGCCACACTCTTCACGCTCACTGCAGGGCAACCAGGGCCCTCCTGTCTGATGCTACCGGGGGCTCCCCTGCTCCCCCACCTGAGCTGTGCCCCCACTGGCCACTTGCCCCTCTGCCTGCCCCTCTCGTCCCTCCCTGACCACCTTCAATGAGACAGTGAGCCGAGGATCATGGACACACGCCACCGTGTCACAGCCTGCAGAGCTGACATCACCTGGGAACCTGGGGGACCCTGCAGCCCCCGAGAGTGCTGTTCCCTGTCTGAGGGTCTTGAGTGAGCCCATCGCCCCTGATGGACAGCGCTGGGCATGGGCTGGACCTGCCACCTGTTCAGTGTCCACGTGGTGCTGTGCCACCCACACCCTCAGTCTCTGCTTCCAGCGGGGGCTGCGTGTCCCGTTTTGGGGCCGTGGAAGGTGGGGTCAAGCCTGGGGGGATAATGAATGGAGGCTGGGCCTCATCACCAGGGTCAGGGCCCAGATCCTGCCTCTGTCACTCACTGGCTGTGTGTCCTGGAGAAAGCCCTGAGCCTCTCTGAGCTTTGTCCTAGGGCCTTGGATGGGCTCCAGCAGGACCAAAGGTGGAGCGCTGAGACCTTGCTCTTCTCCAGGTGCCCCTGGTGAGGCCGCAGACCCTGGGCCTGTGGGTGGGGGAGGGGGGTGTGGTTGCCTGGGTCTGTGGTGGGTGGGCCTGGTGACAGCAGGGAAGCCCCTGGGCAGGGATGGGCAGCCTGTGGCTTTTCCCTCTGATCTTGTCTCCCCACCACTGGCAGACCTGGGCTGTAAACAGAGACGTGGAAGGGGCTGCACAGGCCCTGGCTCCGGCCTCCCTGTGCACCCACAGCTGCACACAGGGCTGCCTCCAGGACTCAGGAGTGACCACAAGAGCTCTGGGCTCAGAGGCCCCGGAGTGTGCAGGAGGAGAGGCAGTGCCCACCTCACTGCCTGGCATCCCCGGAGGTTTCTGAGGGAATGTTTGCTCCGGCAGGAAAAAAAAAAAAAAAATCGGTTGCCATGGCAACCCAATATCTTTCCTCCCGAGCTAAGTCCTCAATGGGGAGCAATCTCAGAAATCCCAGGGACGTAGGGAGCCCACCAAGTGCTGTGTGCGTGCATGTCACTGCCAACATGATTGACACTGTGATGTGCAACTATCATGCACCAATAAAAGCACATGGCGCACCCTTGTCATCCCAGTACTTGGGAGGCTGAGACCGGAGGTTCCGGGTTTGTGGCCAGCCTCCGCCACTTAGCGAGGCCCTCTGCAACTTAGTGAGACCCTGTTTCCAAATAAAGAATAAAAAATAGGGCTGCGGGTGTAGCTCGGAGGTAGAAGGCCCCTGGGTTCAATCCCTAGTAACACAATTAAATAAATAAATAAATAAATGGAAGGAAGAAAGAAAAAAAGCAATCTCAAGGATGTATATCTGAACTGAGGGGTGCTCCCGGGGCTCAGACCCCAAGGCAACCAACAACCTGTCCCCCAGGAGAGGACGAGGGGACCAGGGCCTTCACATATTCATTCAACAAACCGCTTGCCGGGACCCTCCAGCAGGCTCGGTGCTGGGTCCTGCATGTGCAGAATCATCTAACCCGGTCCAAAACTCAAGGAGCCGCCGGTGTGGTGAGAAACGGGGGTATAAATGGTGGTGAGGCCGAGGGGCTAAGAGCTTTGACCGGAGTGGGGGGAGGCTGTGTCGGCCCCAGGGAAGCCTGGGAGGGCGGCCCCTGCCTTGGCTGGGTCCTGCAGCCAAGGTCTGAAGCCCCTAGAGATGACCCCTCCACTGGGACCCCACCCATTTTACAGAGGAGAGCACTGAGGTCCCAGAGGGCAAGTGACTTCCGGGCATAAGCAATTGGGTGACGGTGCGCCGGAGGGGTCAGCCTTCATAAAATGCAAGGCGGTTCCATATCTGACCTGAATAAATCATTTATTTCTGGGTTTTAATAATGTAAAAACCTCCGTTTCATCGGCACCTCATCAAAAATAGAAACGTTCGTCTTTTCCTTTCTAGATTTCTTTTAAAGGGGCAGTGGACGCGGAGGCCAGAGCAAGGGCCGGGTCCCTGGGTCTCTGGCTGGCGCGGTGGCAAGGGGCTGTCCTCTTCCGACCCCTGATGCCTGCTCCCCCTCCAGGAGGATCAATCTGTCCCTTGGGCCTGTGGTCAGCATACTGCCATCGCCACACAACTTGAGAAGTCCCCCCATACCAGCACCTCCTGTCCTCTTGGGGACCCTGGGGTCATGGCACCCACTTTGTGCAGTTGTTGAGAGATTTCATGGTCACCTACTGATACACAGTAGGCTTATAACCTCTGGAAATTTCTATGAGAGAGACCAAACTGCCCAGGAGCCTAAAAAGAGGAAAAAACCAGTGAGGGGAAGCCAGGACACAAGCTCCTGGAGGTGACCTGGGGACTTTTCACATCTGGACAGGTTCCCTAGAATGCCTTGTTCTGCGGCGCCTCTCCTCTGCTTGTTCCTTGCTATCTTACATGGGACCAGCCTCATCTGCAGGGAAATCAGCCACGAAGATATCAGAGCAAGGTCTCCAGTCCCTGGCACGAGCCCAGCACCAGGCTGCCTCTCACGAAAGTGCTTGGCCACCGCCACCAACGCTCTTCCCAGCCAACTGTCCCCGGAGTCTGCTCACAGGTCACCCAAACATCGTGCGTCACCACAACTCCAGGGCTCCAGTCTGGTCCCCGCCCACCTCTCCCAGCTTCCCCCAGATCCTGCCTGGAGCACTGGCAGAAAGTCAAACCTCTGGCCCTACGCCTGTGTCCTTTGCTGCTCACGACCTAATCCCTCTGCTCGCACAGTCTGCTGGGGTCTACTGTTAGCAGTGATGTTGCAAACTTTCGGAGAGCCCTGCAGCTTTCCCGTGCTTCCTATCACAACGACCCCCCTGGTCCCCAGATGTCCCCAGGAGAGAAACATCATTGTTGAGTAACTGGCATGAAGCTACTGAGCTCGCAAGTGGCAGGAGGAGGGCAAAATTCGAGATCTGCCTCACCACCCCAAATTCCATAGCCTCCCCACTCTCTCCTGCTTTCTTTGTCTCTTTGGATCTTCATGACCACCAGCAGGGAGGCTCACACCCCACTTTCTAGGCAAGGAAACCGAAAAGAGTAGGGCAGCCTTACTGTGAGGTGTCCCACCAGAGATGACCCAGACCAGTTTGTTGCCAATAGGAAGTCTTTATTACCGGCAGCCGGGACTGCACCTAGGCGAGAAACCCAAGTGCAGCCCTGAGTGGCAGAGTTAGATTACTTTTATACAAACTACAAGCTCAGGGTGAAAAGTTCACTTCTCCATTTTATGGGTAAAAGGTTTATATTTTTAAGGCGTGAGTTTTAGCATGTGTGACCAAACATACCTTCTGCAGGTACGCAAACAAAGTGGGCGGGAATAAGAGTTAAAAGTTAACAGCAAACAAGAGTTGAACGTTAGCAATACGGGGCGGACAATAATCAAAAGTCAGCAGTCAGCTTGGAGTGTTAAACCGTCTCATGTAGGCAGGCTGTTTTAAACTGTGAGAAGATTTAACCTTAAGAAACTTTGCATTGGCCTCCTGAGGCCTTGCATGAGTTCCAACAGGGTGGCTTCGGGGAGGCGGTGTTGCTTGTAGATATTCCACCCCAGTCACCCTCAGGTCCCCATGGCATTCTCCCTGTGTGCACCTCAGTCCAATGCGCTCTTTCCCAAGGACACGGTCACATTGGGTTAGCGCCCATTCAGCTCCAGTGTGACTTCATCTCAACTAACCACACCTGCGAGGACCCCGTTTCCAAATAAAGTCACATTGAGAGGTCCCGGCTGCCAGGATGTCAACACAGAGATTGGGGTAGACACAATTCAACCCATTACAGAGGCTTAGAGGTCATACCTCCAGTGGCAAGCTGTTACCATGGCAACTGGCCTGGCCCCAAGAAAGCTCACCCAAGGCCTGCTTTTACTAAGAGTGAGGTGTACTTGAAATTCGAAGGAAAGGGGACAGGTGGGTAGTCTCTCATTCCCCAGGACAATGTATCTTTCTAAACGTTCGCTCCTAGCTCGGCATGGTGGCGCAATCCTGTAATCCCAGTAGTTGGTAGGCTGAGACAGGAGGATCACAGGTTTGAGGCCAGCCTCAGCAATTTAGCAAGACTCTGTTTAAAAAAAAAAAAAAAAAAAGGCATGGTGGTACACGCTTGTAATCCCAGGATTTGGGAGACTGAGACAGGAGGGTGGCAGATTCGAGGACAGCCTCAGCAAGTATTAAGACTTTCATCAACCTAGGAAGACCCTGTTTCCAAATAAGAAATAAAATTGGACTAGGGTTGTAGCTTGAAGTTAGAATGCCTCTGGGTTCAATCCCCAGTATCACAAAAAAAAAATAAAATAAAAATAAAAAGGGTTGGGGGTGTAGCTCAGAAGTAGAATGTCCCTGGTTTCAATTCCCAGTTTAATATATATACATATAGCCGGACATGGTGGTGCACACTTGTAATCCCAGTACTTGGGAGGCTGAGACAGGAGAATCACAGGTTCCAGGACAGCCTCAGCAAGTAGTGAGATTCTTATCAACCTAGTGAGACCCTATTTCGAAATAAAAATAAAAAATAGAACTGGGGGTGTAGCTCAGAGGTCGCATGCCCCTGGGTTCAGTCCCTAGTACAATAAAGTAAATACATACATGCATACATACATACATACATGCATGCATAAATGTCTGCTCCTGGACTAAGGCAGCCAGTGGTTCCCGCCCCCGCTCCAGGGCCTGCAGGTCACTGTTGTCACTCCACCTCTTTGGTTTGAAGGCAGTAGCTGCAGCACCAAGTGGGGGTGAGGCCGCAGATTCACACCGCGACAGACCTGGTTTGGAATTCCAGATTTTCACTTGTTAGCTGTGTACCTTTGGACAAGTCTCTTTGCCTCTCTGAACTTGAGTTTCTTCACTCAGAAAAATGGGGCCTTGCAGGGTTGCTGTGAGGAGCAGCCCCTGAGCCCATGCAGACCAGAGAGGGCAAGCTCCCACCGGCCCTGGAAGGCACCAGCTTGCTTCCGAAAAGTCCCCAGACCAAGATGGCACCCGCTGACAGTACCTGCACCCAGCTCCAGGTATAGATTCAGCCGCTTTGCTAAAACATGCTCCTGAAAACGCGGTCAGGTGGTGCATCACCTGGAGCGGAAGGCGGCGGGGGACCAAGGCTGGCTCCCAGGACAGGCCCCGGCACACAGGAGCCGCCAGTCGCTGCAGGGGAGAGCAAGTGCGGCTTGGGTAAGAGGATGAGGAAATCACTCCCAGTACATTCTGGGGCGGCCCCTTTGCCTTCCCTGGTCCTTGGCCATGATGAGTTCCCCGGGAGCTCAGACGTGGACCCCCAGCGGGGACCCTCGAGTGACTTCAGAACCCATCGCCATTCTACCCACCCTGCTCCTGCTGTTGTGGGATAACCCAGTCCCACACGTGGGTCCTTGGCATCCGTGATAAAAATAATTTTAACACGTGCCATTTAGGAACAAAAAGTAGGAATTTATTTAGGAAAATAAGGGAAAGGGGAGAAAAACAGGTGAGCGGACATCTTCCTGTCCTGATGCGCTTCCCAGGTCCCAAGAGAGCGAGGCGTGGTTAACTTCTTCGTTTATAGGCTTTTAAGAGGGCTGGGCACAAAAGAAGTCTGGACCTCCTCCTTCTTCAGGTTTTGGTGGGTGTAAATTGAGTAGGTGGTCCAAATTGAGTCCTTCCTCTTTCTCAGGTTTCAAGATGGGTCTGCCCTTAGCTGTGAATTTCCAGTGTCCTTTGTCCTGGCTCTTAGGTGGGGGGCAGGGTCTAAGGAACTTCCAAACCTTGGAATGGAAGCTGTCGCGCTTTAGTTCCAGGTGTTTACATTAAAGTGATATCTGTATTTTTCTTTCCCATTTGTCTCCTTCCTGCCTAATTATTTCTTCTATCCTACATCACTGTGACCTCAGTGGGGTGAGCAGGGATTGCAGACGAGGGCAGGCAAAGGGCTGGCTCTCACTCAAACCTCATTTCCCCATCTGAGGTCCATGAGATCCTTAGCCTCACCCTGCCCCTTTCGTGGAGTCATTGGGATAATCAAAAGAGGCGTCGAGTATGGAAAACTGCTTTGCACCCGGTGAGATGTCACAGGAGAGTCAGCTTTGGGGGGAAACCACGGAGGCTCCTGGTGACAAAGGGGCTGCAGAGACTCTGGAGTCTGAGGTCCAGAAAGCAGATGCGCGCTCACCCAGGCCACACAGCAGGTTGGGACAGTGCAAGCAGGGCCTCCTCGTCCAGCCTGGTCTTACAGGCCCGGCTGAAGCAGCCCTTCCTCTGGCCAGGAGCTGCAGGGCTTGCGGGGGAGCCTGCTTTACATAGCAGAGGTGTTCCTGAGCACAGCAACCTGGGAAAAAGGCACTTCACGTGGGAGGTGTTTGGGGACCAAGCTGGCCATCAGCTGCTTTGACAAGGACAAGGCAGGCTCAGCACCTCCCAGCAAGACAGAGCTTGCATCTGACTGAATAGAAAAAGAAAACAAAAATTGAGCTTCTGCCAGGCGTGGAGGTGCACGCTTGTAATCCCGATACTTGGGAGGCTGAGACAGGAGGATCGCAGGTTCTCAGCTGGCTTTGGCTACTTAGTGAGGCCCTCTGCAACTTAGTGAGACCCTGTTTCCAAATAAAGAATAAAAAATCAGGCTGGGGATGTAGCTCGAAGGTAGAATGCTTCTGGGTTCAATCTCCAGTACCGCAAAAAAATAAAATAAAATAAATCCGGGCATGGTGGTGAACACTTGTAATCCCAGCATTCGGGAGGCTCAGACTGGAGGATCCGGGTTTGAGGCCAGCCTCAGCTACCTAGTGAGGCCCTCTGCAACTTTGTGAGACTCGGTTTCAAAATAAATAATAAAAAATAGGGCTGGGGGTATAGCTCAGAGGTAGAATGCCCCCGAGTTCAATCCCCAGTACCGAAAAAAAAAAAAAATTGAGCTTCCCCCAGTTCCTTGGGGAAGTCACCAGCCAGGGGCTGGCGGGGACCAACTGCACCAGGTCAGCACAGCATGGATCAGAGGACTTGAGGATCGCTGGGCAAGAGGTTCTGAGACTCACCAGAACACAGAACTGTGGAGACAGGGGCACAGAACATCCCAGAATCACTGAATCACTGAATCTGACACCTGGAGGATCACTTGGACAGAGGGTTTGGGGATGAAAACTGTTTAGCACCACGATGCAGCTGGAGAGAGTTGTGTCTGTCCTTGTCCCCCCTATGGATGCCTCCAAATCCCTGGCCAGCGCCCTTGAAGCTTGGAAGGTTGCAAAGGGCCCCTGCCTGGCCCACCACCCCCGGAGACTCTGCTCAGCCACTGGGATCCCCATCCTGCTCAGAAGCCACGAAGGTGTTTTGGTCAAGAGGACACCGTCCAGTACCTTAGCTCAGCTGCTGTGCACCTTACTGTCACCCTCCTGCCCCTACCAATCTTGGCTTCCCCAAGGGGCCACATAGTTGTAGATAAATTTTTTTTTTTGGTACTGGGGGCTGAACCCAGGGGCATTCTACCTCCAAGCTATACCTCCAGTCCAGGGTCTCACTAAGTTGTGGAGGGCCTCACTAAGTAGCAAAGGCTGGCTGAGAACCTGGATCCTCCTGTCTCTGCCTCCCAAGTACTGAGATTACAAGCATGTGCCACCACGCCCGGCTTTAGTTGTGGATAATTTTTTAAAAATGTTTTGGACGTGCAGCCCTGATACATACCTATTGTTTGCATGTAAAAAATGTCCACAGCAGTCCCCAGATGTCAGGCTCAGGGGAAGGAGCCGCATACCACCCCTCCCTCCCCTGACAAGCTGCCTCGACAGCTCCTTTGTCCAGGAAGAAAGAGCCACCCTTAGAATTTCACAAATTACCACCTTGGAGTCACCATCTCCAAATCCAGAGTTTTAAGAGTCGACACTAGAACTGGGTAGAGAGCTGGGGACATTGGGTCTTGGTTCTCACTTCCTTGATGAACACCCCAACTTAGCAGGGCATGTAGCCAGAGGGACACCCCCAAAGATGCCCATCTCCTAACCCTGGAATGGGGGAATATGGTAGAGTAGTAGCAAAGGGAAATTAAAATCACAGATGGAATTAAAGTTGCTTATTGGTTGATTTTTTTTTTTTTTTTTTTTTGCAGTACTGGGGATTGAACTCAGGGGCATTCTACCTCTGAGCTACACCCCCAGCCCTACTTTTTATTCTTTATTTTGAAACCGAGTCTCACTAAGTTGCGGAGTGTCTCACTAGGTAGCTGAGGCTGGCCACGAACCCGGCTTATTGGTTGATTTTTAAGTTGGGAAATTATCCTGGAGTATCTGAGTAGGCTCCATGTCATTATTATGATCCTAAACCATGGAAGAGAGCCAGGTGTGGTGGTGCAGGTGCACACTTGTAATCCCAGTACTTGGGAGGCTGAGACAGGAGGATCGCAGACTCAAGGTCAGCTTCAGCTACTTGGTGAGGCCTTCTGAACTTAGTGAGACCCTGTTTTCAAATAAAGAATTAAAAAAATAGGGCTGGGGATGTGGCTTGGAGGTACAGTGCCCCTGGGTTCCATCCCCAGTACTGCAAAAATAAACAAACAAAGCACGGAAGAGGGAGGCAGAAATGTCACATCAGATTCGATGTGAAACTCTGGCTTTGCCGGCAGGAGATGGGGCAGGAACTGAGGAAAGCAGGCAGCCTCTAGAAGGTGCAAAAGGCGCAGCAATCTCCCCGAAAGCCTCCAGAAAGACCAGCCCTGCTAAGCCCTGGTTGTTGCCCAGGGGGACCCATTGCAGACTTCTGACCTGCAGAACTATAAGATAATTTAAGGGTTGTGTCAAGCCCTTAAATTTAAGGAATTTGTTATAGCAGCAGCAAGAAACTAATACAACTATGGACCCAATTGTTTTATTTATCAGTGTTCTTAGAGTAGCAAGAACAGGCGTGTCTTGAGCAGGGTTCGGAGCCCAGGCAGACGAGGCAGGGGGATGCTGGTCTTGGCTGGCAGGTCCTGCTGTCAGGGGAGCCAGAGCTGCCTCAGGAGGTGCAAGGTTTGCAAGCTGACCTTTGGTGACAGACCACTTTGTTTGCATGTTTGTTGATTGTCTGTCTTTATAATGGATACAGTATACTGAGGACATTAACTTTTCCATTTGTCTCAAAATCATATTTCTTTGCAGCCTTCCTCCAAAGTGAGGCAGGAAGATGGATGGTCTCGGAGAAAGAGATGAAGGTTCAGTACAACACCCAGAACCCAGATTCAAAGCCAGAGCAGATAGAATCTTTAGGGGTGGGTGAATTTTTTCTTCTGTCTAGGGCCAGACAGTAAATCTTTTCAGATGATGCAACTACTTAACTCCGCTGCTGCAGCAGGAAAGCATTTGTCAGTGAGTGGGCGTGGCCATGTTCCAATAAAACTTTATCGACCCCGGAATTTGGAATTCATACAGTTTGTACATCTTATGAAATGTTATTCCTGTTTCGAATTTTTTAAAAAAATTATTTAAAAGTGTGGAAATCATTTTCAGGTCACTGTCTATACAAAGGAGACGGTCGGCTGGATTTGGCCCATGGGCTGTCATTTGCAAACCTCCATTTTAGGGCAAGACTAAGCATTGGTGTGACCCAGCATTAGCATCAACGTCGTGTGCTGGCAGCCAGGTGTGGCGGCACACACCTGTAATCCTAGTACTTGTGAGACCAAGACAAGAGGATTGCAGGTTCGAGGCCAACCTCAGCCACTTAGCGAGGCCCTGAACAACTTATCAAGGACCTGTTTGAAAATAAAAAATAAAATAGGGCTGGGGTACATGTAGCTCAGAAATAGAATGCGTCTGGGTTCAATCCCCAGTACCTACTTCCCCCAACACACCAAAAAATGTGTTTTGGCAAGTTTAGATGGAGGACCTAGATTTATCCCTTTGTAGTCCCCGCCCCCCGCCCCATTCCTAGGCAACTTCACCTGGAGTTAGGAGGTTGCAAGCGGGGAGGGGCTGTGCCTCGGTTGCTGGACAGATGGACCAGCTAGGAAGGATCAGGAGGCACAGCAAGACTCGGGGTGTGCACCAAGTGGAAGGAAGGACCTGAGTTGAAAGAGAACAGCCCTCGCACCTCTAGTCTCAGGTATGACACAGATAGAACAGGGACAGGGAGACTGGAGATTCGGTGCCTGTGACCAAGGGAGCCAGCTCACCAGTCCCTACCTACCCCGTTTCACTCGGTTCTGTCCCCTGCCCGAACCCTGTAGACTCCAGATTACCAACCCTCGGTGATGACTGGGAGACATTGAAGGGAATGTCGGGAGCCAGGAAAATGGGGTTCCCAGTAGACGACCCAGGCACACCCAGAAGGGATGTCCATCCCCAATAAAGTCCACGAGCAAATCTCGGCCCATGCCCGTCTGTTGGGATGACAGACCCTGTGCGCTCTTGTTGTCATGGAGTCAACCCTCCTTTAATGCCAGCCCCTAAGAGGCAACCGGGACGGCAGCCAAGTTCAAGTCCCTCATTGCCAAGAAGTCACGGGCACTTTGGGCAAGTCAGGTCGCCTCTTGGGTTCCTCGTTTGTACCATGAGGTGGGGAGTTTTCTATTGGGTCTGTAAACATCCCAACGTTTGGATCTTAGTCTAATACTACTCTGTCACACAAACAAACAAACAAAACCGAGAAACCACCTCTTCAAATGACAAAATCCTTCCCCATGAAGTCCTTCTGGAATATAAAAAGAAAATTAGCTAGGAGAGCCCGGAAATCCTGTTTTTAGGGCGAATTTCCTTTGGGTTCTAAATAAGCAGTTCTTAGTGGAAGGGAGCCAGCCCCATATGCTAGACCCAGGAGGCGCACGCTGCTTTGCCCTTACACAGGCACACATATTTTTGGCCATAAAGGATGTGATATCCCCAAGGGATGTAATGTTCCTGTTGACAGCCGTTGCCAAGGTAACATCAGGCCAGGCTGCAAACAGGTAGAAACAGCGGGCTCCTCGTACTCACCATGGAAATCACCAGGAAGCTGATTAAATTTTCTTAGAATCACAGGTGGGAGCTAAGAAGCCCTAGTCTTCTCCTTAGATGGCTGACAGCTCAGAGACATCCTTGCTGGATGCAGAATTTAGAGACCCGGGGTCTTATGGCTGTTCTGCCAGTGTTTTGCTGGATTCTTCTGGGAAATCATTTCCTCCCAGTTTTCCCAGCTGCAACAGGAAGGGTTAGAGCAGATCCGTGAAAAAGACCCTGGTTTCACAGTGCCCTTGAGCAGATGAGGTGGGCCAACAGACAAATTTGATCCTTTTTTTTTTTCCCAGGGAAAACTTTCATTTTGACTATGTACCATTTAGACACATTTAAGCAACCAAAAATATCCTGGGCAGAGTGATGGAGCTTCAAAAGAAATTAAAAACCAAAGCTGGGCGTGGTGGCAGACGTTTGTAATCGCAGTACTTTGGATGGAGGCTGAGACAGGAGGATCGCAGGTTCGAGGACAGCTTCATCAAGTAGTGAGACTTTCATCAACCTAGTGAGACCCTGTTTTCAAGATAAGAAATAAAATTGGGGTGAGGGTGTAGCTCAGAGGTAGAATGCCTCTGGGTTCAATCCCCAGTACCAGAAAAAAAAAAAGTAGGAAGGAAGGAAGGAAAGAAAGAAAGAAGGAAATTAAAAACCAGAAAGGAGTAGTGGTAACGTGTGAACGCCTCTAAATTAATCTATGAATTTGTTGCTAAGCTAATAAAACTAATCAGTTCACGGAGATGGTCATTTGGAGTTGTTTGTTTTTAGGGTTTGCCAAAATCTTTAGAGGTAAATATTAAAAGAATATATGTAGATCTTATAACAGCTCACAGCGTATAGAGTGGTCTTTATTGTTTTTTATGTCTCTGTATGGCTGTGTGAAAGTTCAGTTATAGTTTAAGCAATAGAGGACCTTTTGTTCCAATCAAAACATGATACTGTGCTATCTAATTCTAGAAGACCCAGTGAAGTGGAACTACTGTATGTATAAGACTTGTATTAAAATAATCTCTATCTTAGGAAATACAGTTTTATCAAACTTTAATAAAGGCAAGGGTCGCATCAGTTAAATAGCAACAACTAAACTGAAAATATGTTAATCAAAAATTACTTTTGGTGGGGGCAGTACTGGAGATCAAATCCAGAGACATTCTACATCTGAGCTACATCCACAGCCCTATTTTATTTTTATTTTGAAACAGGGTCTCAGCTGGGCATGGTGGCACATGCCTGTAATCCCAGTACTTGGGGGGCTGAGACAGGAGGATCAATCACAGATTCAAAGCCAGTCTTAGCAACTTAGCAAGTCTCTCAGCAACCTAGTGAGACTTCGTTTCCAAAAATAAAATTGGGCTGGGGATGTAGCTTGGAGGTAGAATGCCTCTGGGTTCAATCCCCAGTACCAAAAAAGAAAAAAACAAAAACAAAAAAATAAAAAACAGGGTCTCACTAATTGCCCAGGCTGGCCTCAAACCTGTAATCCTCCTATCCAAGCCTCCCAAGCACTGGGGTTACAGGCATGCACCACCATGCCTGGCCTTAAAATTACTTTTAAAAAGAGGAAATGGGCACGTTTCCTGTGCTGTGGAAGGTTGGGCCGGCTCCCATGGACGTTGAACTACACTGGATGTGGTCCTGGGTCCCTGAGCCAGCGCAGAATGGCCTGCCTCCTCCCGGGGGACCCGATGACCTGGGCCCCGGTCTTGGCTGCCCAGGGCTGCGTGGGAGGAACAGGGCTGAGGCCGTGTGGGAAAACTGGAGCTACACTCTGCTCCATTTCTGTCGGCTGCACAGTTCACTTCTTGGCTGGCTGAGCTTGCACCCACGGGAAGAGCTGCAGCCGGCTCTTCTCACCTGCCATCTCCGAGACGCCAAGTTTTTGTTAGGAGGAGCGTCTTTCCAGTCTTTGGGGCTTTTATAGTATGGCTGAGACTCTCATGAATACAGACTGGGCATTTCTATTTCTTCTTCTACTTCCTTTTGTTGTTGTTCTGGGGATTGAATCCAAGGGCATTCTACTTCTGATCTACACACCCCCAGCGCTTTTTATTTTTTAATTTTGAAATAAGGTCTCACTAAGTTGCTGAGGTTGTCCTTGAACCTGAGAAGATCCTCCCGTCTCAGCCTCCCAAGCACTGGGATTCCAGGTGTGCGTCACCACGCCTATTTCTCTTCGGTTTCTAAGCGGTACATTTCCTTCCTTCAACTGTTCTGCGGAGTTTTAGTGCTTGTCTTTCACGGGCTTCTGGTGGGATCTGCAGTTTCAGCTGAGGTGTCCCTTTCTTTTTTTTTTCTTTTCAGTATTGGGGATTGAACCCAGGGGCATTCTATCTCCAAGCTAAACCCCCAGCCCTATTATTTATTCTTCATTTTGAAACAGGGTCTCAGTAAGTTGCAGAGTGCCTCACTAGGTAGCTGAGGCTGGCTGCAAACCCGGATCCTCCTATCTCAGCCTCCCAAATGCTGGGATTACAAGCATGCACCACCAGACCCAGCTTGATTCCCTTTTTTTGACTAAGCCTAAATTGTCCATCTTTGTGATCTTCTCAGGTGAGCAGGAAAACTTAGCTCCAGCCCACCTGGATCACAGCTCGCCCCCGGCTCCGTCACTCACAGCCGTCGGTGCTCTGCCCAGCCCTCCTCTCCGCTCCTGGGCTCCCCGACTCTCTCCATCCCTCGGCTGCTGGGGGAGCGGCTCCAGGTTTTCCTGAAGAGGAGGAGCATTCTTCATCCAACCCACCGGGCGCTGTGCTCTGAGGCTGTTCCACGATCTCCTGAGGTGCTTTTAGGAAGTGTGTGGCCTCGGTCACGTGGGACCGGAGGGCTTTGATGCTCTTCAGGGCCCCTGCCTGTGTGAGGGCCAGCCAGAGTGACCCCGAGGAGTGGAGGCTCGGGGGCCCCCGGCCTGCTTTTTCTTGGGGTCTCCTGCATCTTTACTGAGCGCTGTCAAGCAGTCTGCATCCCGAGGCGTCCAGGCCTCAGCCTCTGTGCCTTCTTTCAAGCTAAGCTTCCCCCGGCTTCTCTTCAACAGGACCATGTTTCTCGGTCTGGTCTGTGTGGCAAGGCCAAGCACAGCAGCACCCTTTTCCAGCATCTTCCAGGCAAGCTCAGAGCTTGGGTTCTGTCTTGAGTACTCAGACAACACCCATGAGGCCGAGCTCGGTGACACAGGGCTGGCTGTCAGCAGGCCCTCCAGCGCTGCTCCGAGGGCCCGGGGCTATGCCTGTGTCAGGAGTGTCCTGCCAGCCACAGACCACGTGGAGGCCCCAGCAAGAGCTGCCATTGTTGCAGCCCGTCAGCAGGCCAGGAGGGAAGGCCGGCCCGGTGCCAGCGCCTCTGGCTTTGCCCAGGGGATGGTGATCCTGTGTCCAGCGCCCTGGGGCAGGGGACAGGCTGATGCAGCCTGGGCCCCTGCAGACTCCGCTTGGCCTTCCAGGAAACCTAAAGGAGTAGATCAGGGCGGAGGCCGGGCCCCGCCTCACCCGTGAGCTCCTCAAGGCCGCAGTGGGCACGCGGCTGGGCTGCACCCTGCATGAGGCTGGACCTCCTGCTTGAAGTATTCTTCTGCAACTGGTAGCCTGGTTTGCCCACAAGGCCACGAGGCTACTCCCTCCCTCCCTCCCTCCTCCTTCCGCAGGGCAGGGCATTTGCTCTGCTACCGGAGGAATTGGGAGGAACCCATGGGCACAGGCCGTGTTCTTAGGGCTCCTGGCATCTGGCGGAGCCCTTTGTCTTTATCCTGCCGAGCGCTCCTGGGCGGGGACTCTTCTCCTAGTCCTCGAGGGCTCCCCTGGTTGCCGGGGTGCACGGAGCCCACTGGGGGTCTTGGGAAGGGATCCTCTGCAGAGGGCTCTGCTTCTGGCTGAGGCCTCTTGGTCCTTTAAGCCACACTCCCCAATCCTGGTCGCTCCTCTGCAGGCCCAGAGTCGCCTGGTCATACCTGCAGGAGCCTGGGGGCCTGGTGGGCACTAGGGATCGGGCTGCAGGGTGCCCGTGAGTGTGGGGGTAGAGGGCCACCCCAGGCTTGGAGGGGAGGGGGCCAGGGGCCCAGTGTCTCATGGGAGCCCAAGATGCCCCAGAAGTCAGGTGGTCGCTGCAGGAAGGGCAGAGCAACTCAGCTTCCCTCTCCTGACCCTGCCTGATCCCCCACTCCGTCCCTTCCTGCATAAGGGAGGAGCTGTGGGTCCTCGAATTGGGCTCATCAGCCCTCCTGGAGCTGTCAACGTGGTGATTAGTAGCACTGTATTAGGATTCTGCTTAAAGTTTCACTTGACTAAACATTTCCTCAGCTACAAAAACCAATCACCCACCACTTAATGGTACTCTGCTGACATGGTTAAAATGGTAACTGTGCCCATCCCCAGTACCCAAACAAAAACAAAAACAAAAACAAAAGTTGGCAAATCCCATTTATATGCATTTTACCAGACTGAAAAATAAAATGAGCCGATGATTGGACGAGATCATCTCTGAGACCCCTTCTGTCACTCAGACGCCATACCCTGAAGTCTGGGGTGTTGTTACCTTTGTCCCAGAGGCCGGTCGCCCTGCTGGGCTCTTTCTCCCTGTTGTCATTCATTGGTCCTGTGGCGCCATGGGGACATTCTGCGGGAAGGTGGGACTCACCTTCCCTCTGCTCTGGGGAGGGAGAGCTCTGCCAAGTCGTGGACACCAGGCAGCTGGACCTCTGACCAGTGCTGGAGAAATGCGTGAAGAAATAGAGCACAGGGAGACATTTTACCAACAGCAGTCCCCAACAGAGAGCAGCCCTTCTCCTATTTTTTATTGTCTCCAAACAGTTTCCCAACTAGGACAAGAAGTCAGAAGCAGAGATCTGTGCAAAGGTTAAATTCAAATACTTATATAAGAAGGTGAAAAGATTTTTTAAAAAAAGTCTCAGTTACAGGATTCCTCCTGGTGAAGGGGACTTAGTTCAAGACTGTTCTTTTTTTTTTTTTTTTTTTTTTTGCGGTACTGGGGATTGAACTCAGGGGCATTCTACCTCCGAGCTACACCCCCAGCCCTATTTTTTTTATTCTTTATTTTGAAACCGAGTCTCACTAAGTTGCGGAGTGCCTCACTAGGTAGCTGAGGCTGGCCTCGAACCTGGATCCTCCGGTCTCAGCCTCCCGAATGCTGGGATTACAAGCGTGCGCCACCACGCCCGGCTCTCAAGACTGTTCTTTACGTGGCCCCTGGTTCGGGTGACAGCCCAGGCTCCAAGGCCCCCCGGGAGTGGGAGCTGCTCTGTGTGTGACAGAAGGGACACTCAGCTATTTTTGTTTCTGAACTGGCAGGAAGAGAGGAGTCCCTAAGATGAGAGAAAGGGAGAGACGAAAAGAGGGAGATTGGAAAATAGGGGAAAAGGCCGGGACCCTCCAGTTGATTGGGAGGAAGGCCGGGCCCCCAGCAGGGGCGGCTGCACCTGTAGTCCAGGGTGGACCGTCCATGCTGCCGGGATGTCCTCTCACCAGGAGATGGGCTGAGAATCGCCGACCCCCACACGGTTGAATTCCTGCCCCCATAGGAGCCGGAGGCTGTCTCCTGAGACCGGAAGGGACCTTGGCAACTCCAAACTCGGGCGGGACTTTGAGCCTCCTCAGGCCCTGGAGCTGGGAGGGCTGAGGATGGGTCTCACCTAGAAAAATGTGGGAGGCTCAGAGTTCTTGGCCTGACATGGGGCGGGACTTCCACAGTCTCGCAGGCCCCAGCCCGACACGTGAACCTGGCTTCGGGAAGTGGAGGGGGCGAGGGCCCCTCCGCAGATGGAAATCCTGCCTGCCCCACTTGGCAAACCCCGGGATGGCTCCGGAGAGGGGAAAGGAAGACCAGCCGCCGACGGGGGCTTTCCCAGGCCCTTGGGCTGGGAACCTGCTTCTTCCCCAGCCACAATCTCCCAGACCAGCACAGCTGCAGCCGGGCCCAAAATAGACTCCCAAGAGGGCTGGCAGAGCCTCCCCTGCTAAAAATAATCAGAAGCGACTGCACCAGAACCCAGCAGAGGGGCCCCAGGGGACAGGAACGCATGAGGGCCCACTAGGTGCCAGGCACCCCTTGGTGAAGCCTCATATCAGCCTGAGAGGTGGGCGTCATTAATTACCATATTGTACGCAAGAGGAGGCTTATGCTCAGAGAGGTTAATTAACCGGAGCCAGGTAACACAGGGAGGAAGTGCTGAGTCAGGATTCCTGCCCACCCCCAACCTGGGCGGCTGGCCAAGTCTGTTGCCCCAGGAGGGCCTGTTCCTCCTTCCCAGCCAGGAAGGCAATGAGAGGTGAGGGCCAGACCGAGTACCCCAACCCACCCCAAACAAGTTCAGGCCCAGTTCTGCTGTGGGGTTGGGGCGAGGGTTCAGTTCCCAGCTCTTCTACATACCAGTTGAGGTTTTGTTTGCGCGCACGTGTGTGTATTAGTTACTGGGGGTTGAACCCAGGGGCATTCTACCTCCAAGTTACACCCCCAGCCCTCTTTATGTTTTATTTCAAAACAGGATCTTGCTGGGTTGCCAAGAATCTCGCTAATTTGCTGGGGCTGGTCTCGAACCTGCGATCCTCCTGTCTCAGCCTCTCAAAGTACTGGGATTATGGGCATGTACCACCAGGTTGAGGTTTCTTAACCTCTCTGAGCTCCAGTCATTTTGGTCTACAAAGCTGGATTAATAATGACCCTCTAATCCCTGTACTTGGGAGGCTGAGACAGGAGGATCACAAGTTCGAGGACAGCCTTAGCAAGTAGTGAGACTCTCTTCAACCTAGTGAGACCTTGTTTCCAAATAAAGAAATAAAATAGAGCTGGGGGTGTAGCTCGAAGGTAGAATGTCTCTGGGTTCAATCCCCAGTACCACAAAAATAAATAAATAAATAAATAAATAAATAAATAAATAAATAAATAAATAGATAAAAATAAATAAATAATAATGACCCTCATGCCACCTTCTCAGAGGGCCTTCACAACTCATAAGAGGAAGTGAACGTAAAAACGTGCACGAAGCTGGGCGTGGTGGCACACGCTTGTAATCCCAGCATTCGGGAGGCTGAGACCGGAGGATCCGGGTTCGAGGCCAGCCTCAGCTACCTAGTGAGGCACTCCGCAACTTAGTGAGACCCTATTTCAAAATAAAGAATAAGAAATAGGGCTGGGGGTGTGGCTCGGAGGTAGAATGCCCCTGAGTTCAATCCCCAGTACCCCCCCCTCAAAAAAAAAAAAAAAAAAAAACGTCGTCCACAAATCCCAGGAGTGCAAATCCTAAATGTGAACCTGGCCTTCCAGGTCCTGTCAAGGCTAGAACGTATTTTACTTAATCCTTTGTGAACCTGACGTATAACTTTCAAATACTGAGACATAGAGTACGTGGGCCTCCTTGTCCTCTTGCCCGGGCCCTGAAAGTGTTCCCAGAAGGTT
>PVLC010030519.1:0-19466 GCA_004027655.1 Graphiurus murinus | reverse complement strand
TCCCTGACTTGTGCCCCGCTGCCTTTATGTCCATGCACATGTCCCCTGGTTAGAGTCTCCCCCACTGCCACCCTCATCTCCCTGGAGTCCTACTTTTTTTCTCTCCCTTGCCTGCATCACCACCTGAGATGTTTGTTAATGTTTATCATCTCTCTCTCCCACTGCCCCCTTCCTCTAAACTTCCCCCTCAGGTACAGAGATTTTGTTCATGGCTCTGTCCTTGGCATCTAGACCAGTGGCTGGCATATAATGAAGTCTCAGGAAATATTTGTAGAAGGCAGGAAGGACCAGGCACCAGGGACCCCTGCAGAGACCTTGCATGAAGGATCAGGTGCAGCATGTTCAGGGTCCCCCAAGTGCTGTGGAGGAAACTGGCCTAAGCCTTAGCAGGAAAACCTGAAGGTGGAACAGAGAGTTATGTCCCATGCCAGAAGTTCTGACTGGGGGTGTCTATTTCCTGGGAAGTCTTCCCTGGAAACACATGGGCTAGGCACCTCTCGCTTATTTGGAAAGGTTGGAAACTCAGAAACACCAAGATAGGCAGTGTCTTCTGCATCCCTCCTGTTAATGAAACTCTTCAGTAAACTGACCAGAGTCACATCCAAGCAAGATCAATTTTCCATTTAGTGCACCAGAACCTTTTCATTGGACCTCAAGAAGCCAATGGGAGGGGAGGCGGCACTGGCAGTTGGAATTAAAATGCCATCCCTCATAGTAGTGGACACTCAGCAATGGCAAGCCAGCCTAAAGTGACAGACCAGCACTTCTTGCTGCTCTCCTTTAGGAGCACTTTGACCTACTTAGGAGTGAGCATTTGGGAAGTGGACAGGTCCCCGAATGGGCTGTTTTTAGCAACTCTAGCTGCAGCCATCTTTCACTTTGATAAATAGCTGTCTCTTCCTGAGCCCAGGCTAGGTCAGTGGTGGCTCAGCGAGGATCTCCAGGAACCTGTCCCTGCTACCAACAGCTCCACCTCCCTCCCTGACCCCATAGAAGAACATGATGTTGGCCATTCCAGGGAGGCTCTGGGTCCTCTATGTGATCCCACAGTCATGCTGCCTGGACCACTCCCCTACTGCTGCCTGGGCCAGACCACAGGGTGGTCAGCGACCTTTCTTTCTGAGCAAGAGAAGCTGTGTGACAGGATGAGCTGTGCTGATCTCAGGATGAAGCAGCCAGAAGGAGGCCTGTCAGGGTTGGCATGGGGGGGAGGTACAGAGGGGAACATTTACAGTGAAGTGGCTCAAGTCATGTATGACAAACACAGTGGTGGTGGTTTAGCCACTAGAGTCTGAGAGCTGTCACCAAGTGGATAGTGGTCCCCCCAAGACCAGCAATGGTGTGGCTAGACCACACCAAACAGAGAAAATCAGCCAGATGTGGTGGTAGCACCTGTAATCCCAGCACTTGGGAGGCTGAGACAGGAGGATTACAGGTTTGAGGCCAGCCTGCAATATAAGTCAATGAAACTCTCTTTCAAAATAAAAACTAAAATAGGGAGCTGGGTGTGGTGGTACACACCTGTAATCCAAGAACTTGGGAGACTGAGACTGGAGGGTCACAAGTTCGAGTACAGCTTCAGCAAGTAGTGAAACTCTCAGCAACCTAGCAAGATCCTGTTTCAAAATAAAAATAAAATAGAGCTGGAGGTGTAGCTCAGAGGTAGAATGCCTATGGGTTCAATCCCCAGTACTACAAAAAAAAATTAAATTAAAATAAATAAAGAAGGACTTGGGGTGCAGCTCAAGAGATAGAACACCCTTGGGTTCAATCTCCAACTACAAAAGAATTAAAATAAACAGATAATTAGAGGAGATTGCTATGCATACTGCTGGCAAACATGCTTTTTCTGCAGACATTACTATTAAAATAACACATATCACCTGGGAATAGTTACCCACAAGGACTTTACATGGGTTTTGAAAAAAACATATTTTGAGCCAAGCGTGGTGGCGCACGTTTGTAATCCCAGCATTTGGGAGGCTGCGACTGGAGGATCCGGGTTCGCGGCCAGCATCAGCTACCTAGTGAGGCACTCCGCAACTTAGTGAGACCTGATTTCAAAATAAAGAATAAAAAATAGGGCTGGGGGTATAGCTCGAACGTAGAATGCCCCTGAGTTCAATCCCCAGTACCGCAAAAAAAAAAACAAAAAAACATATTTTGAGTCCAAATTAAAACAACAATATACACATCGAATCTCCTTTCTATAATGTAAAGTGTTTCTGGTCACTGATGACTACTATTTCAGTCCCTCTTTTTTTGTGTGTATGGTGGTAGGGATTGAACCCAGGAGCATTCTACCTCTGAGCTACACCCCCAGATCAATTTTATTTTCTATTTAGAAGGTCTGGCTAAATTACTGAAAGCCTCACTAAGTTACTGAGGCTGTCCTCAAACCTGTGATTCTCCAGTCTCAGCCTCCTAAGTACTGGGATCACAGGTATGTGCCACCATACCTGGCTTAATTTGTCTTTTTATGTAGCGAAGAAAACTTTACCTTTTCTTTTTTCTGCCATGGAAACTGCTTGTCCTAGAATTCACCTTGCTCTTCTTCTTTGTCTTGCTCAGGGAACATGTTATCCAATTTATATTTCCCATGTAAAGTTCCATATACAGATAAGCTCAGTGACTTGCAGATAGTAGATTTCAAACACCAACTACTTGTTGAAATGATTAATGCTTGGCAAGGATTGTATGATTGTAAGCCACAGCCACAAATGGAGGCCAGGACTGGGTCATTCAGAGGAAATTATAAGCCATTCTGATAGCAGCAATCAAGCAGATCATAGGTCAGAAATCCACACCGGGAAGATGAGGATTAAGGAACATGCACTTAGCAACCAAAGGGGTTGCTAGCATAACAGGGTGGAATGCCAGGCGCGGTGGCACCTACCTGTAGTTCCAGCTTCTCAAGAGGCTGAGGCAAGATCTCTTGAGCCCAGAGGTTTAAGGGTACAATCTGGAGAAAGCAAAGATATTTGTATCCAGGTGCTTTTTGTACTCTACCTACTCAGCTGGCACTCTTCCTCCAGAGTGGGGGGCCTTGAGCCCTGAGGTCAGTGGTTCTCAGCCCTGACTTCACATTGGAATGTCCTGAAAAGATTCTTAGAAACTATAGATATGAATGTGAATCAGAATCTGAGGTGGGTGCTGGGGGTGAGCATCCCTGCGAGGGGAAGCTGCAGTGGGAGGTTGTGGTGCGGATGAGGCAAGCAAGCAGGGCCCATCCTGTGTATTCACCGGGAACGGTGCTCATAGCATCCATCCAGCCTGTGAACAGCTCTGCAGGCTCTTCTGTAAAAGGTCTGTGCTGCACTTGGCACAAAAAGAAGGTTCTCATGTGAATCCTAGCCCTGAGATGGGGCAAAGTTGCTATTCCTTATGTCTCTGGCCTGCAGTCTAGAAAACCTGAGTTCTGTAAATCTAAAGACACCAAGCCTAGAGGGAAAAAAATTGGATACGTGCCTGTTGACGGGAAGGACAGATGCCTGAGGTTACAGTCCAGTTTCGCTGAAGGCTGTGGCTAACCTGGAGGGTCCAGCAGTCATACTAGTGCCCTAGGCCAGGCCCACATTAAGGTATCCCTTGGCCCAGGACATCTGCAGGCTGAAGCCTGCGATTCTTTGGGGTTCCCTGTTGTGGGAAATGGGGGTGATAGAGAAAATGGACTCATACACAAATAGAAAGCCTAATTCATGTAAAGTGTACAAACTACCAAAAGTAAGAATGAGACCTGGCCATCTGTTTAGAAGTTAAGAATTAATCTAAAGACACTGCCATTAACTGGGCATGACGGCACATGCCTATAATCCCAATACTTGGGAGACAGACAGGATTGAAGGTTCGAGGCCAGCCTCAGCAACTTAGCAAGACCCTCTGGAACTTAATGAGACCCTGTTTAAAATAAAAAATTTATCCAGGCGTGGTGGTGCACGCTTGTAATCCCAGTACCTGGGAGAGTGATACAGAAGAATCTCAGGTTCACAGCCAGCCTCAGCTACTTAGTGAGTCCCTCTGCAACTTAGTGAAACCCTGTCTCAAAATAAAGAATACAAAATAGGGCTGGGGGTGTAGCTCAGAGGTAGAATGTCCCTGGGTTCAATCCCCAGTACTTCAATAAAATAAAATAAAATAATAAAATAGGGCTGGGGGCATAGCTTGGAGGTAGAATGCCCTTGGGTTCAATCCCCAGTACCCCCCCCCCAAAAAAAGAAAAAAGGGCTGGGAGTATAGTTCAAAAGTAGAATGCTCCAAGGTTCGACTCCCAATACCCCCCCCAAAAAAAAGAAAAGAAAAAAACATGACTGGGTGTGGTAGCTCAGTACCAAATAAAAATAAAGTCAGGGACAAAAAAGGCTTTGGGGAAAAAAAAAAAAAAAAAAAGCACATCTAGGTATTCAGATGATGTCATTAGAAACATCTCTCTCATCTCTTAAGTTTGTGTTGGCTTCATTCCCAGGCAGCTTCTTTCTACATGGCTTGGTTATGGCCAGACTGCCTCCAGCTACTTTAGGCTAACATCCCGCCAACTCTGAAATCTTGTGGAAAGAGATTGCTGCTCTTCCAGTACTTTTTACTAAGGTCTCAAGATTTATATTCATTGAATGAAACTGGGTCATGTGTTAAGTGTCATCCAATCCCTGTGACTGACAAGCAAGTCTAGGTCCTGGGCTCATCCTTGGAGTGGATGGTGGGTAGGGGGAAAATGTCAGCCATACCCAAAGAAGGTGTTTCCAGTGCCAAAGATATAATCCAGGAATAAAAGAAGGCTAGCTTCTCAAAGAAAGATCAAGGTGCTACTACAAAAAGAAGAGGGCATAGATGACAAATAGGCAGGGGTTGGGGGGGGCAGAAATTCACTACAGGAATGGTTGTCAATGTGGTCCCCGCACCAATGACATCAGCATCTTCTGGGAACTCGCAACAATGCAAGTTCCCAGGCCCCACCCCAGACATACTGCATCAGAAACCCTGGGCGTGGAGGTCAGTGATCTGTGTTTTAACACACTCTCCAGCTGATTTTGGTGCACACTCAAGTTTGAGAATCACCATACCATACCAGTGGTTCTCAGTCTATGCTGCGTGTTACAAACACTTGGGGAAATTTAAACTTAATAATGCTCAGCTGTACCCAGAGTCAATTAATCTGAATCTTGAGGTATGCGGGGGAGGAGAGACTCAGGCATTAATGGTTTTCAAATTTGGCTCCAAGCCAGGTGTGATGATGTACACCTGTAATCCCAGTATTTGAGAGGCTGAGACAGGAGGATCACAGGTTAGAGACCAGCCTCAGCAATTTAGCAAGAACCCTATTTCAAAATAAAAAATAGAAAGGGCTGGAGATATAGTTCAGAGGTAGAATGCCCCTGAATTCAATCCCCAGTACAAAAACAAAAAACTTGGTTCTACACTGGAATGTTCTGGGGAGCCTCAGAAAGTACTAATGCCTAGAAATTTTAAAAGTTTTCTGGAGATTCTTTCCTCCTCCTCCTCCTCCTCCTCTTCTTTCCTTCCTTCCTTCCTTCCTTCCTTCCTTCCTTCCTTCCTTCTTTCTTTCTTTCTTTCTTTCTTTCTTTTTTGGTACTGGGAGTTGAACCCAGGGGCATTTTACCTCCAAGCTACATACCCAACCCTATTTATTTTTTATTTTGAAAGAGGATCTTGCTAAATTGCTGAGGTTGTCCTCCAACCTGCGTTCCTCTGTCTCAGCCTTCGAAGTGCTGGAATTAGCGACATGCACCATTGTGCCCAGCTGCTGGTGATTCTTATTAGCACCAATATTTAAAAAGCAATGCCCTTTAACATCCCTTCTAAATGATCTTGAAAACATTAACCTAACATGTCTAAATGCAGGCTGGTGGATCTGAGCATCTATTTTCTTGAATCCCTCAACTCTTAAATTTGGGCAGGTATCTGATGTTTAGTTACTTTTCTTTCACATTCTTGGTGAGTCTGTCCTAGGGAAAACTTCAAAAGGACTAGAATTGGTTCTCTTCACTAATGTAGCCCTAGTGCCTTCAACACAGCCTGTCACATAGTAGGCACTCAAGAATTATTTGCTAGCCGGGCGTGGTGGCGCACACTTGTAATCCCAGCATTCGGGAGGCTGAGACCAGAGGATCTGGGTTTGAGGCCAGCCTCAGCTACCTAGTGAGGCACTCCACAACTTAGTGAGACTCGGTTTCAAAATAAAGAATAAAAAATAGGGCTTGGGGGTATAGCTCGGAGGTAGAACGCCCCTGAGTTCAACCCCCAGTACCGCAAAAAAAAAAAAAAAAAAAAAAAAGAATTATTTGCTGAATTAGTAAAAAGGTCCACAATCCTGAGCTCGGTGGAGCTCAGGAATTCCTCTGGGCTGTCGACATTGGTTAGTCTCTTCAGGAAGGCCTGTGAAGATGGCCATAGGGCTTTTGGGTTATCGGTGTCTAGGACCAGAATGACTCTCCAGCATGGACAAAAGTATGTTGACCATATCAACTTAGGTAGAGAGAAGCACAACTGTAATCCCAGCACATGGGAGGCTGAGACAGGAGGATCAAAGGTTCAAGGCTAGCTTCAGCAACTTAGTGAGGCCGTTTCAAAATAAAAAGGACTGGGGATGCAGCTCAAAGGTAGAACACCCCAGGTTCAATCCCTAGTACCAAAAATTTAAAAAGGAAGGAAGGAAGGAGGGTTTCTCATGCTTTTATGATTTTATGTTGAGAATAAGATGTATTCCTGGGCTATAAGGGCCAGTAGGAACAGCCTGGTGGACCTACCTTGCCTGTACAGGACTGACTACTCTAGGGTCTGCTGGCACTCTGATTTTTGAAGTAAGAACTGGATCTCAAGCCAGTTTCTGTAAGATTATGTCATTGGCCTCTGGCGAAGGACTGTGATTAGAAAGTCATCTAGTGTCATCTGAAAACAAAGACCTAGTAAGAAGACTTAAGTCAAAAAGGAGCTGGTGCCAGGGATGTAACTCAGTAGTAGAATGCTTACCTAGCATGTGTGGGGCACTGGATTTAATCAAAAAAAAAAAAAAAAGGAACTAGTTACTCACCAAACTGTTTATTATTTGCAGATCAAATTTAGTACCTCCCATGTATTAGCAAGTACTCTACTATTGAGCTATACCCCTAACTCCTCATCAAGAAATTTTGAAGTACATTTAAGTTCCTATCAGGATACTCTACATTGAAATATTACATGGTGCCCCATAAGTATGAAAAAATTTCTTCATGTCAATTTTTTTTTTTTTCAGCACTGGGGGCTGAACCCAGGGGTATTCTGCCTCCAGGCTACACCCCCAGCCCTATTTTTTATTTTTTATTTTATTTTTTTTATGGTACTAGGGATGGAACCCAGGGGTGTTCGACCTCTGAGCTATACCCCCAGCCCTGTTTTTTATTCTTTATTTTGAAACAGGGTCTCCCTAAGTTGCGGAGTGCCTCACTAGGTAGCTGAGGCTGGCCTCGAACCTGGATCCTCTGGTCTCAGCCTCCCACATGCTGGGATTACAATTGTGCACCACGCCAGGCTTATTCTTTATTTTGAAACAGGGCCTCACTAAGTTACGGAGGGCCTCACTCAGTAGCTGAGACTGGCCTCAAACCCGGATCCTCAGGTCTCAGCCTCCCAAGTACTGGGATTACAAGCGTGCGCCACCACACTGGGCTCCTTGTGTCAATTTAGAAAGGTAATTTGGGAAGCCAGTGGCATATAATTGTAATCCCAGTATTTGGGAAGCTGAGGCAGGAGGATCACAGGTTCAAAGCCATTGCATTGTAATTTAGCAAGACCCTGTTTCAAAATAAGAAATAAAGAGGGCTGGGGGTATAATTCAGAGGTAGAATGACTGTGGGTTCAATCCCCAGTACCATAAATAAATAAATAAAGTTAATTAAAAGAAAAAGAAAATAATCCTCCAAGTGTCAAAAGGGTTGGATTGGTTGGGTAGATGAAATATTGACTGTGGGACCAAAGCTCCCAGGCTGTGGACCACAAGCATATAAAGTTAATTTTTAGAAGGGTGGAGGGATGGGATATTTTTTGGTCTGGGCTTGCAAAACAAACAAACAAATATATTGTCTTTGGTGGCGTGGAAGAGAAGACAAAACAATAGTACTGGTTGCCAGGGGTCAGAATGGACACAGGACAGCTGTGTGAGGGTGAAGCACCTGCAGTAATTCAAGCTGGCAAGATGAGACTGACCCACAGCCAGTGCGCCAGGAATCAGAATCTCATGTGCGGGCTGCATGAGCAAGTGAGCTTTCATTCCCCCCTTTCCCTTTTTGTTCTTGCATTTGTTGGAGTCCCAGAGGCACATTTCCTGCTTGATGATGAAATGATTTTGTAACTCCTGTTGGGGGAAGCCATCGAAAGGTGGCAGGAAGAGACAGAGGTGTGGTTTTTGACTTTACCTTCTGCAAGTTCTATAGGGCTAAGCTTTTTAGAGTTTCTCTTTAGAGATAACTGTTATCTCTACAGAGTTAAAGACTTGTCATAGTTTATTCATTTAGTTTCCTCAAATGTAAAAGAGAACCTTACTTTAAAAAGGGCTTTTAATTGGGATAAGCAAGCTAATATAGAGAGAATACTGAGGAAACTGCTTGTCATATAACATATCTATGCCCAATAAATGCTAACTCCTATTACTCTTCAAGTCATACTACTGTCATTTATTTACTGAGCATCTATTGTGTTTATACCATGTGGAAGATGCCTTGACACAAATAAGGCCCAAGCTTAGGCATGTTTTACACTAGGAAAGAAAACCCCAAATCCTGGTAACTCCTAAAAGCTTTGTCCCTTGCCTATCTCTCTTACTTCCAGTTTTTTGTTTGTTTTAACTTATTTATTTATTTTGCGGTGCTGGGGATTGAACTCAGGGGCACATTCTACCTCCAAGCGACACCCCCGGTCCTATCTTTTATTCTTTATGTTGAAACAGGGTCTCTCTAAGTTGCAAAAGGCCTCACTAAGTAACTGAGACTGGCCTCAAACCCGGATCCTCCTGTCTCAGCCTCCCAAGTACTGGGATTACAAGCATGCACCACTACACCTGGCTATACTTCCGGTTTTTATTCATCTCACAAACTTCCCATTTTTTCTGATGAATGAGCCCTCTTTATGAGTGTTGTATGCTTCCTGTAGGCTCATTTCCCTAAAGCTGGGCACAAAGGAATGAGAGAGACACCCTGATAGTGAAAACAATGTTTGTATTAGC
Source organism: Graphiurus murinus (assembly GCA_004027655.1). Taxonomy (NCBI): domain Eukaryota; kingdom Metazoa; phylum Chordata; class Mammalia; order Rodentia; family Gliridae; genus Graphiurus; species Graphiurus murinus. The sequence continues at coordinate 10,255 of PVLC010030519.1, read as the reverse complement.
TAATTTGTACCTTCCCTTCATGGGAAGGTGCAGTTGGTGTGGTCCATGTTAGGCTTCCGGGGGCTTACAAAGTAAGCTCGACCTTGAACCATGGAAAGACTTAAAGAAGAAAAGCAAAGGGATATTAGTAAAGGAATGGTAGGTAGATTCCCCCAGGCATGTCTGGGGGGGATGGTGAGTGGAAGTCTTCCACCGTGAGTAAGGTGTCTGGAGTTTCCCTGTAGGCATAATTCATCTGGAACTGTTCAACACCTCTGTTGCCTGGTGTGGTAGTGCAGGCCTATAATCCCAGTATTTAGGAGGCTGAGACAGGAGGATCACAGGTTTGGAGGACAGCCTCAGCAACTCAGGCTCTCAGCAACTTAGTGAGACCCTGTTTCCAAATAAAAAATAAAATAGAGCTGGGAGGTGTAGCTCAGAGGTTGAAGGCCCCTGGGTTCCATCCCCAGTACTATACACACACACACACACACACACACACACATACACACACACACACACACAATCACCCCTGTTAGCAGGTACTTCCACGATGTCTTCTTAAATCCTTTTAGCCATCCTGTAACATAAGGAATTTTTTTATCTTTTTAATGAGGAAACTAAAGATCATAAAAGTGAAGGGACTGGTCGAGAGGTCAAACAGCTAGTCAGTGGCAAAACTGAGTTTTGAACTTTGGTTTTTCTGATGCCAAACCCTTCCGGTGGGGAGCCGGTAAAGAAGTGAGGCACTGTTAGCGTTATTAGCTGTAAGCATTAGAAGGAAGGAAAGAAAAGGGCCGCGTGAAGATGTGTTCAACACAGAGGCGGCAAGAGGAAAGAAGGGAGAAAAGGCATTGAGTTTTGAACCTTCTAAATCTGCCCCTCTCCCACTTCTTGGGTCTGATCTAGTTGTATATGTTAAGCCTAAACTGATTATGGTGGTCTTCGAGAGAAGGAAGCTGCACCTGAGAAGTGTTTTGTGCCAGGACTCTGCCACAGGCCCACAGATGCTGGCCGTCTCCTCCCGCCAACAGCTGGACCCTGGAACTCCGCCCCTTGGGCCCTCCCTCCCCGCGGGCCCCGCCCTCCTCCCAAGGTGGCCCCGACTCCCCGAGAGTCCGCGTGCCGCCGCGGTGCGGGGAGAGGACGGCGGGCGGCGCGGGCTCCGGGCGCGGCCCTGAAGTTTCTCCCGCGGCGCCCTCACCCCGGCCGGCGCCGGTGCCATGCCGGAGCGCTGGAGCCGCGCGGCAGCATGAAGGGCGGCGACCGGGCGTACACCCGAGGTCCCTCTTTGGGGTGGCTGTTTGCTAAGTGCTGCTGTTGCTTCCCTTGCGGAGGTGAGTGGCTGTCGGCTGTGGGGCTGAGAGCGAGCGAGCAGACCGGGGTGGAAGGGAGGGGACAGAGCGGGGAGGGTGTCGGGTCGGGGAGATGGGGTGGAGGACGCAGGACCGCAGAGACAGCCGGTTTGCTGTGAACCGCCTTCTTTGCAGTTTCCCAGGCAGAACGTGCGCTCTCCCGACGAGGTTTTGACTTGGGAGCGGAGCTGCAGTTCGGGGACGCAGTTACTTCCCAGCGACTTTGGATGACAGGGCGCCAGCCTGCTGGGGGTGCGGGTGCGGAGGGTGCGGAGGCAACTGCGAGTGTCCTGGTAGTGCTGCTCACTTACATCTGGATCTCAGCTCTAGGGTTAACGTCTGACTCCTAGCTATGGGAATGTTTTTGACACTTGCCTCTACACCAGGAACTATTTTTGCCAAGTGACAATTTTCTTCTGGGACTCGCTTTTCTCTGCCTGGGCGTTCACAGGCCAGCGTGGATTTGTATCTCTGAGTGAGCCAGAGAGTTTGGCTCATTAATTAACCGAGAGCTCTCTTTGTACCCAATTAGAACTGTATTTAATTATTCTGCTAATTTTAATGTCGTTGAGGAGACTTGCAGGAAGCAACCAATTTCCCCAAAAGCAGCCTGCAAAACAGGCGAGTGGGAAGCCTCCCAGAGGGAGGGTTATGAATTGTGTAGCTTCTGAAAGAAGAAAGAGGGACCTTCCTGGACGGGGTGAACAGATGTCCCCAACGCTGTTCATGTCACTTGAACGCTTCAGCTGGGAGACTGGATAAGAAAGAATGTTTTTGTGTGAGTAGAAGTGAGAACATAGCCTTTTACTTGACATTTGCCCCTGTAGAAAGTTTCCCCTACTGGGCTTCTTACCTCCACCCCCATTCTCAATGCCCCAGTCTGCCTCCATCCACCTCCGATGCAAAATCCAGATGGAACGTTCTGGCAGAGTTACTGGTGAATAAACTTCATTCAGGGACTCTTCATCCTCTGACAAGCGCTGGCCATCCCGAGCAGACTTATAGTCACAAAAACTAATTAAATCTCAAGGACCTTTCGCCCAGTCATTAAGATTCATAATCCCAGCATTAGATCCTCTCAGTCTCCGCATTAATTAAAACAGCCTGGAACAGCGTGGCATCCAGCTCTGAACGCCTGAATTCAGACGGAGAAGGAATCTGAAGGGGGCAGGGACCGTCCAGCCTAGTTCAGAAGCTGGAAACCTAGGCTGGGAATTGGAGGGAGGGGGTGTGTACAGGGGAGGAAGCCGGAAATGGCCCTAGAGTGAGTGGGTGGGTTAGCTCGCGAGGTTGTGCTACCCTAGCAGCGAAGGGTTTCCAGCAGGATTTCTTGGGAGTCTGTTTCCTGTCAGGGTAGAATGTGGGGGTTTGGGCGGCACTTATTTGAACCCCCTGCAGCTGTCCTTGAGTCCAGATGCGGCAGCCCTGGCTTCCCCGCCGGGCAATCCTCCCCGGGGTCTCTAGGGCCCTGGTTTTGTGGATTACAGGGTAGAGGGGGAGGGGAAGTCCCCGCGGCTCCTCTAGGGGACCAGGAGGACGGTGGCTGCCGGCTCTGTGGCCTGGAGAGGGAGCCGGTGAGGGAGTGCTGACTGGAGCCATAGCTGCAGGAGGTGTCGGAGTCTCTGCTGGAGATTAGGAGAGGCTCTCAGCAATTTAGTGAGACCCTGTTTCAAAATAAAATAAGGCCAGAGGGGAGGAGTTAGCTCAGAGGTAGAATCACCCCTGAGTTCAATCCCCAGTAAAACACACACACACACACACACACACACACACACACTATTAACAGAGACTAATGTCTAAATATTGGAGCAGTTTAAAAGAGAAGAGGAGGGTAACAAGGTGAGTGCCTCCTGGCCTCCTTCAGCCATACTCTGGGCTCCTTCCTACATTTAAAACGTGTGGAGATGGAAAACGGGCTCCAAGTTGAGGTGGGGGAGGGAGGGGCGGGGTGGGTGATAGCCTGAGGCCTTGGGGCACTCGACTACCCCCTCAGATTAGATTTGGCAGGAGAGAGGGGAGGTCCCGCTCAGCCTGAGGGCATCATTCTGAAGCAGGCTGAGAAGATAAGGTCTGTGTAGAGCTGAGAACATTGCCCAGAGCCCCAGAACTCTGTGGGAAGAGGTTCACCCAACTGCCAAGCAGAGAAGGGCCAGGGAGAGGCTGAGACCTACTGGAGTGGATGGTGTTTAGGGCACGGAACCCATTCAGCTAAACCAGTTCCTCTGGTCTTGCAGACACACTACAGTGGGAAGGCAGCCTCTCTACTCCCCGTTTCAAACAAAGGCAGCTAGTTACTTGGTCTGCTCCAGTAGCTTCGCTCTGAAGTTCATGGGTCAGAGCCCATGAGTCAAGGTGCCTAGACTGGCTTACAGTCATTCAAGAGGTAAAGGAGTCCTCCTTCTAGAATCTGAGAAGACAAAAGTAAACGGAACCAGGAGGTCATGGAATGCTATGGTTATTTCTTTCTAGAAGCTAAGTGAGCCATAATATTATTTCTCTTGCGAATCCTAAGTGGTCATAATTGTTATCACTGGGGTAAGTTAAGGATTTAGTAACAGTACCTGTGCAGCCTTTAAATATCTGAGAAAAATATTAATAAATTCTGTTGAGCTTGTCTTTTTACTTGGAAAAGTGAGAAAGTCACCCGTCTTGTGTTTTTGGTTCTGTTGAGTATGGTTGTAGTGAAGGGGATTCGAAGAAAGATGACCTTTCTTTCCCTACCTTGAAATTGAGGTTGAAGGAGAGAAAAAACCTGAAAACAAGGGTAGAAAGGAAATACATTTATAACTGCCTTTTTGAAAGTGAAAAATAACCCAACATGAGGTAATGTCATGCGTGTGTCTGGAGGGTGATAAATCATTGTTGTCACACTCTTTGGGGAATTGAGGATTGCTCGGCTAGTTAGACTGTCCTATAAGCCCAAAGAACTGGGTCAGTTCTGGAGACTTCTTTAGTTATCTTAAAGTTAAGAAAAAAAAAAGAAAGGAACATAACTTGTTTCAGAGTAACAAAAAGGATTCCAATTTCAAATCACTTGGAAGATGCTAAGTATGTGTACTACTGGAATTTGTGACTTCTTAGAGCCTAGAGGTTTTCCTGACCTTTCTAGGTTGAAGCCAATTTTAGAGCTGTCAGTTTTTCAGTCAACTTGTAATTAACTTTGGGTATGTGGACTACAGTCCCAAGCCACCTGTCTTCTCATTTGCACTGAGACAGTTCAGGAGTCGGAGCATCTCAGAGGTGAGGGGAAGGGGTGATGACTTAACCAAGCTGGCTCAGTTCACCAGGGAGGTGCTGGGATCAGGTACCCACAGTCCCACAGAGAGGATAGTTGGGTTCCTGCTTGACTCTGACCCCAGAGGGTGTGGATAAGGGTTACAGGTGTTCATAGGCCATCCAAAATCGTCAACTATAATTTCCTTCTTTTTTCTATCTTTTCCAAGAACCCCTAACCAGGAGTCTTATAACTTGATGTAAATGTCCTGTCCTTGGCCCTTAAATGAATACAGCTCATTTTATAAACTGCATTTAACGTGTGAAACCCTGACACCAAGTTTCTTCAGAAAGGTGTTGGTAACCTCGAATAGGTCTCCTTGTGACAGTCTCTATTGCTTACTTTAGTCACCACACAAAGGACAAAATCCTTGGGCCCCTGGTGCATTTCTTTTTATTTCCCATCTCTGGACAGTGCTTTTACCATGGGGGAAAACTCAACTGACCATTTAGCATGTATTTGTTTTTCCAATATATCTCTTGGTTTTTCTTTTTATTCTAGGTATATACCTTAATCTGAGGAGAATACCACATATATGTCTCCAACCCAAATCCTATGTTTTTCTTCCCATATCTGACTCTCTTAATAAGTGACTAGTACCAGTTATTACCTGGATAACAGAACTACCTGCCAGTTATCATGTAGCCTAGTAGAGGTGGGAGCATATGGTTTGGGTGGGGTGAGGTAGAGACTGGGAACTGAAGCCACTTAGCATCCTCTGGTACAGCTGTGTATCCAACAATCACTGAGAATCCAACATAGTGATTTCATGAGCATGAGTCCTGTTTTGGGATTAAAAAGAAAATTTTAGACTCTACTGTTGTTGTTTTTTTAATGCAAAATAATTTAAAAGTAAAAGAGTAAGTCAACATTGGGGGTTTACTCGAGCTCATATAACCATGCTGTGGGCATGCCTGACTAGTGTATTCCTCAGGTATCCATGTCATGGTATTCCTGTTGAGAATCTCAGCATTCTCTTCTACCCTGAAAATAGACCCCCTCTTTTACAAATACTGCTCTTCTTTCAGCAAGTAAGTAGCTACAGAGTCTGCCTTCTTCAGATCAGACCCCAGGTAAAGGGGGTAGAAAAGACATGGGTCTGAAGCCTGGAGCTGGGCTTCTCAAGCTATGGGTACTGATTGGGGCATGAGAACCAGAAGAAATCTCCCATCTCATCATCTCCTTTTCTACAGGAGAAACTGAGATTTAGCTGTTAATAACAAGGTCAGAACCAGAACCCTTTTCTGGTGCTCCTTCCTCAAGTGCATTATCCCTGGGGGTGCGGCATCTCTTAATAGAGGCAAGCTGACCCCAGTGAGAAGGGCAGAGATGGAGCCAGGTGCAGTGGCACACACCTGCAATCCAAGTACTTGGGAGGCTGAAACAGGAAGATTGCAGTGAGACCAGTGTCAGCAACTTAGACCCTCAGCAACTTAGCAAGAACCTGTTTCAAAAATTAAAAATAAAGCTGGGCATAGTGGCCCATGCTTGTCATCCCAGTACTTGGGAGGCTGAGATAGGAGGATTGTAGGTTCTCAGCCAGCCTCAGCTACTTAATGAGGTCCTCTGCAACTTAATGAGATCTTGTTTCAAAATAAAGAATAAAAATAGGGCTGGGGATGTAGCTCGGAGGTAGGATGCTCCTGGGTTCAATTCCTGGTACCACAAAAAAAGAAAAAGAAAAAGAAAAATGGCTGGGGTTTGGGCTTAGAGGTAGAATACCTCTGGTTCAAACCCCAGCATGTGCATACACACACACACACACACACACACACACACACACACACACACACGTAGAGATGGTCCCCAGACTAAAGCTTGGTATTGGCTGGGGAATGATTTGTTGTTCTTGAGTGACTTTGAGTGACTGCACTGCCTGCTTGGCCAATGGAATTGGGCCTGCCTGGTCAGCCTGAAGGGATTCTTCTGTACCAAGACCACAGAAGATGCGTGTGCACAAGGGCAGCAAGTGCAGCTTGTTTTTTGTAAATATATTTTTGTGTTTTCCCTCTTGGTTCAATTTAATTCAGAAGGTCTTTTTTTTTTTTTTTTTTTTTTTTTTTTTTTTTTTTTTTTTTTTTTTTTTTTTTTTTTTTTTTTTTTGAGATGGTGTCTAGCTTGTTGCCTAGATCGGCCTCTGATTTCTGGGTTCAAACAATCGTCCCACCTCGGCCTCCCAAATACCTGGGGCCACAGGCGTGCAGCACCTTGGCCTGGCTTGCCCCTGTTCCTGACATGTACCCTTGCTGGTGGAAGTGAATTAATGAAATGCATTCCTCTCATTCCATCTTTGACGGTCCCTGGTTTTTATGTAACACACAATGTTTTAATTCATTTGACAAATGTTTATGTGCTGACTGCTCAGCAGCCCTGTGCTGGGTACCTGCGAGAGGATGGGAATCAGAACAGCGCTTACTCCACTGGACTGCTTTGAGGATTAGTTAAGATAATGTCTTTAAAGGGCTTAACATAACAACAGGCACATAAAGTGCTTTTAAAAAAGTGCTATTATTAATAATAACAGAATACTAGTCGTAGACCCATCCCCAGGAGACTCCCAACCTACGATGTGTCTCTGGTCCTCTAGGTAGTAACATTGTAAATCCAAGTTTCTAAGCAATTTAATAGTCTCGGCCTAAGCCATTGTCAACTGTACCTTGTGTTGTGCAGTTTTCACTGTAGGGGAAGAAAGCTTATCATCTCCTTTTTTTTTTTTATTAAAGCAATAAAAAAATAACACTGCTACTATAAAAATCACTGCATTACATAAGATTCTACAGAAGACTGGCAAGACGCCTAAGCATCCCTAACTTGTCCCCCTCACAGGGAGGACACAAGGTACAAGCATCAGAGAATAGACACCCCACTCTTTTTTTGTTGTTGGTTTTTGTTTTTGTGCTAGGGATCACACCCAGGGCCTTGCTAGTCTTGCAAGCACTCCACCTCTGAGCTATAACTCCAGCCTGCAGCTCCATATCTGAAGTTCAGATCCCAAGAACCCACATTACGTAAAAAAGAAAAAGCCAGTCCCTTTTCCTTGCCTGCCCCTTGACTTTGACTAGCAACCTGCTTAGATTAGTCAACATTTACTGTACATTCTGTCTGTGCGTGGCTTTGCTGGTTCTTGAGGGTTTTTTTCTGCTGAGATAAAAACTACAACCCATTCCCCCACTCCCAGGCTGTTATTCTAGCCTCCTGAGGTTCTGGACATTTCTAGAGGTTTGGCCAGTGTTTTCTGTGTCCCTCTGAAATAAGGGACATGGGTGGCTTCGTTCCCTGCCTGGTCTCTTCAGTGACTAATGGGGCACATTTTTTCTTTTTCTTTTTTTTTTTTTTTTTTGAGATTGGCACAGCCTTTTGCGTTAGACTTCCTGGAAGGAGGGCAGCCCTGGTTACACCTATGAGGCAGGCAGGAGGCTGCCAGATGACTTTTGCCAGGTAAAAGAGCAAAGATCAGAGTTCTGAACAGGTTGTTCCACATTTTTCTGGCACTCGTGGTGCCCACAAGTGAGGAAACTGTCAAACTGAAAGGAAGGGGAACCTCTTCTGCTGCTGGGTTGGGATGGGACCTTGTAAAACACTGTTGCTTCCTGCAGTCTACTCTTCCCTGGGGCTGGGTGGTTTTTGGCATGGAACAGACTCCTAGGACATTCCTGGTTTCTCACCTCCCTCCATTAGAATCCCCAGAGTGCGCCTGTGGATAAAGCGATATGATCTTTCCCTATCCAAAGGGGAAACATGCCTCCATGTTAAAAACAGTTGCAAACAGACTGCATTCCCAGCTCACACCTGTGCCTGTGCGGGGTCCCTGGCCTCCCCACTGACACAATGCTCTAGAGCAGAAGTGCTTAGAGTGTGCACACCCTGGACCAGGGTACACACACACACATTCTGGGGCCCCAAGACCAGAAACTCAGGGTAATACCTGGCAGCCTGAGCTTTGACAAGCCCACCTCCAGCTGGTCAGGGCTCACGCTCAAGGTGAGACCCACAGGCTTACTGGCGCTGGCTTGGAGGGGAAAGGCAGATTTCCTCTGGGACCTTCCTTTTTCTTTCTGGTTTGTTCTTTTCTCTCTCCTCCCTTTGCCTTTCCCCTCCCATCCCCCAGCTGTAACAGAAGGCCACTTTCCCTTGGGGGGTTCTTGATTTTCGACATTGTAGAGGCCCACTGCCATTCACTCAAGGGTGGGTGGGCAGACGGTGGTGGGAGTGGGTGACGGATCCTCTCCTGTGAGCTCCAGGCTCCAGGTCCTGTGGGGAGGGAGACCCAGGCAGTTCGCTTCTCACCTGGAACTGCATTGCTCTCCTTTCCTTTTCTCACCATTTTTAAAGCAATCTATGCTCAGCACAGGAAAAAATCAGAAGTTAAGCAAACAAAAAGACTACAATAACATAATCCCAACCACCTAGGGGCAACTTACTGCCTAGCTGCTTACTCTATCCTTTTCTCTCTGTGTACCCCCTTTTATTTACAGTGGTTTGTGGGGGGCACTAGTGGTTGAACCCAAGCTACACCCCCAGCCCTTTTTATTTTTTATTTGAAGCAAGGTCTTGCTAAGTTGCTGATCCTCCTGTCTCAGCCTCTCAAGTACTGAGTTTATAGGCTTGTGCTACCACATGGTTTTATTTGTTTATTTTATTTTTATGTGGTATAGAGGATTGAACCTAGGGGCATTCTACCTCCAAGCTACACCTCCAGCCTTTTTCTTTTTTGAAACAGGATCTCACTAGGTTGCTGAGAGTCTCTCTGCTGAGGCTATTCTCTAATCTGAAATCCTCCTGTCCTAGCCTCCTGAGTTATAGGCGTGCACCACCACACCCAGCACAGGTTGATATTTTATATACTTCTTTAGAACTAGCTTTTACTTAATCCCCTGAACATCTTTCCACAAAGATGCAATTCCAGGATATTTCTGATGGCTGTAAAGCAATCCATTGCTGGCAAGACCTGAACTTGACAACTATGTATGGTGGGAAGGTGTGAGGAAGAGTCCTGGGTTAGGAAATAGATCTTTCCAGGATCAGACTATGTAGACAAGCTGACTCTTGCCCTAAGGTTCCTGGGTCTCCACTCCTACTCCCCACCTTTCCTTTCTGTAGGGGTGGGTTCTACCCCGAGTTGACCTTTGCCCTGGGAGATGGAAGGCCCTGAGTTCAAGGCTGTGGGGTTCGCTCCTCCCGCTTCTATTAGTCATACAGTGCCTTCTGGGGTGTAGTTGATCTCACTGAGCAGGTTCAGGGATTGCTCTTTTCTTTGAGTCAGACCTTGGGAGATATAGATCAGTACATTATTATAATTGGGAAAGAGAGCCTAGATTAACTTCCTTCTGTCTAGAAAAATCATACATATGTAAATGGCAAAAAATTAAATATAGATAAAAGAAGATAAAATTTCATCACCTAGAAATAACCTGTATTATTATATGTGTGTGTGTGGGGGGGTATTCTACCTCCAATCTACACTGCCAGCATTTTTATTTTTTATTTGGAAACAGAGTCTTGCTAAGTTGCTGAGGGTCTCACTAAGTTGCTGAAACTAGTTTCAAACCTATGATCTTCCTGTCTCAGTCTCCCAAGTACAGGCATGGCTACTTGTCTGTGCCTGGCTTATATTAATATTTTTAATAGATCCTGTCAATCTTTTTTT
>PVLC010030518.1:0-19451 GCA_004027655.1 Graphiurus murinus | reverse complement strand
ATTTCTTTTTTTTTTTTTTTTTTTTTTTTTTTTTTTTTTTTGCGGTACTGGGGATTGAACCCAGGGGCATTCTACCTTCAAGCTACACCCCCAGCCCTATTTTTTATTCTTTATTTTGAAACAGGGTCTCACTAAATTGCAGAGAGCCTCACTAAGTAGCTGAGGCTGGACCAGAACCTGGATCCTCTGGTCTCAACCTCCCAAGTACTGGGATTACAAGCGCGCGCCACCACGCCCGGCTTGAGATAACACTTTAAACTCCCTCACACATTGCCCATCCCTTAGTAGAAAAGCTCTATTAATTATATCTCTGTGTACAATGATTTACCATCTCTGTTTTGGTTTGCAAACTAAAGCAGAAGATCAATTAGGTAAAATAATTTTTCCCACTATTTGTTTTTTTGTGTTTTTGTTTTTGTTTTGTGTGGCACTGGGGATTGAACCCAGGGGTATTCTACCTCCAAGCTACACCCCCAGCCCTATTTTCTATTCTTTATTTTGAAACAGGGTCTCACTAAGTTTCGGAGGGCCTCACTAAGTAGCTGAGGCTGGCCATGAACCTAGATCCTCCTGTCTCAGCCTCCCAAGTACTGGGATTACAAGCATGCGCCACCACCCCCAGCTCTTTCCCACTATTTTATATGAAATAATTTGATTGCATAAGAAAAAACTTAGAGAAATTAATTTAAATTCTGAATGATGGAATATCTTTAAGTAAACAGTTTTATTTTAAAGCCAAGTAAGTATAAAAATAGTAGAAATTCTAAAGAGAACAACTTTAAGGGATAGATTAAAATGTTTATAATTCACATGTAAATCGTTACTAAGTATGGTGTGCTCAAGATGCTTGAACATAGTTTGTTCTCTAAAGTAATTTAAACATTAACTTCATGAATATGGTTTATACTATCATTTGATTAATAATGGTGAAAAGGTAAACTTCTGCTAAGCTTTGGTCATAATTATCTCAAATTCCAAATAAGTATATCAAGATTGGATAGGTTTCACTGTATAGTTTTATTCCTATGTGGAATTATCTGTTGATATTAGTCTTGGAAGATTGGCAGATTTTACTTTACTCCTTACTTCTTGTAAATAACTAGAAATGTTCATTGGCATTCTGATTCCTATAAATAACTTACACTACATTTTTCATTCAAGGTCAAGACTCAATAATTCTTTCTACTTTAGTTATTTATATCTTTCATTGAGACAATACATTATACCTTGAGCTTAAATTTTTCTTTACCTTGAGTGTGCTTTCTTAGCCTCCAAAAAGTCAATATTTTAAAAGATTTACTTAAGTATAAAGAAGGAGCACTGGAAGTGCTTATCACTTTTTTTTTTTTTTTTCAGAGTGGTGAATACTGGGCTGGAACCAGGGACGTTTTCCCTCTGATATATCCTTAGCCTGTTTGTTTGTTTGTTTGTTTGTTTGTTTTTGTAGTGCTGGGAATTGACCCCAAGGACATTCTACCTTCGAGCTACACCCCCAGCCCTATTTTTTAATTTCTATTTTGAAATAGGTCTCACTAGGTTGATTAGAGTTTCCTTATTTGCTAAGGCTGTCCTCAAAACTGCCATCCTCCTGTCTCAGCTTCCCAAGTACTGAGATTACAAGCATGTGCCACCACACCCAGCTTACTCTTAGCCTTTTTATTTTTTATCCTGAAACCAGGTCTAATTAAACTGCTGAGGCTACCTTTGAACCTGTAATCCTCCTGTCGCAGCCTCCCCAAGTACTAGGATTACAGGCATATGCCACCACAACCAGCTTTTTATTTTCTTATCTCTTTTTAGTACTAGGGATTATTTTTTATTGATTTACTTTTGTGTATGTGTGGTGCTAGGAATTGAAGCCAGGGGCATTGTACCACTGAGCTCCAACCCCAGCCAATTTTTTATTTTTTATTTTGAAACAGGGTGTCACTAAGTTGCTGAAGGTCTCACTAAATTGGTGAAGCTGGCCTCGAACCTGTGATCCTCTTTTCTCAGCCTCCCAAGTACTAGGATTACAGGCATGAACCACCACACCTGGCTAGTACTAGGGATTAAACCCAGGGCCATTTTACCTCTGAGCTACACTTCCAGCCCTTTTTATTATTTATTTTTAAACAGAGTCTCACTAGGTTGCTGAGGCTGGCCTGAACCTGAGATCATCCTGTCTCAACCTCCCAAACACCAAGCAAAGGTATTTACCTGGCTTTTTGTTTGTTTGTTTATATTTTTGTTTTTATTTTGTGGTGCTGGGGATTAAATCCAGGGACATTCTACCTCTGAGCTACACCCCCAGCCCTATTTTATTTTTTTATCTTGAAAGAGTCTCTCAGCCGGGCATGGTAGCGCACGCTTGTAGTCCCAGTACTTGGGAGGCTGAGACAGGAGGATCACAGGTTCAAAGTCAGTCTCAGCTACTTTAGTGAGACCCGCTGCAATTGTTTCAAAAATAAAGAATAAGTTGGGCGTGGTGGCACACACTTATAATCCTGGTACTTGGGAGGCTGAGACTGGAGGATCCAGGTTAGTGGCCAGCCTTAGCTACTTAGTATGGCCTTCCAGAATTTAGTGAGACTGTGTTTCAAAATAAAGAATAAAAATCTGGGCTTTGTGGCACATGCTTGTAATCCTATTACTTGGGAGGCTGAGATCAGAGGATCCGAGTTCATGGCCAGCCTCAGCTGCTTAGTGAGGCCCTCCACAACTTAGTGAGAACTGTTTCAAAATAAAGGATAAAAAATAGGACTGGGGCCGGGCGTGGTGGCGCATGCTTGTAATCCCAGCATTCGAGAGGCTGAGACCGGAGGATCTGGGTTGGCGGCCAGCCTCACTAGATAGTGAGGCACTCCGAAACTTAGTGAGACCCGGTTTCAAAATAAAAAATAAAAAATAAATAGGGCTGGGGGTATAGCTCGGAGGTAGAATGCCCCTGAGTTCAATCCCCAGTACCACAAAAAAAAAAAAGGAAAAAGAAAAATAGGACTGGGGGTGTAGCTCAGAGGTAGAATGCCCCTGGGTTCCATCTCTAGTACCGCCCAAGAAACAAAACAAAACAAAAAGAATAAAAAATAAGACTGGAGATGTAGTTCAGAGGTAGAATACCCCTGGGTTCAATCCCCAGTACCATAAATAAATAAATAAATAAATAAATAAATAAATAAATAAATAAAAATTAAAAATAGGGCAAGGGTACAGCTCAGAGGTAGAATGCCCCTGGGTTCAATCCCCAGTGCTGCAAAAAAAGAAAGAAAGAAAGAAAGAAACAGGGTCTCCCTAAATTGATGTGAGCCTCTCTGAGTTACTGAGGCTGGCTTTGAACCTGTGATCCTCCTGTCTCAGCCTCCCAAGTACTGGGATTACATGTGTGTGCCACCAGGCCTGGTGCCCAGCTTCTATTTTTTATTTTGAAACAAGGTCTCCCCAATTTGCTGAGTATCTCACTAAGTTACTGAATTGCTAAATTGCTGAGGCTGGCCTTGAACCTGCAATCCTCCTGTCTCAGCCTTCCAAATAGTAAGATTACAGGTATGTGCCACCAAGCCAGGCTAGCAAATACGTTATTTAATAAGATCTTTTATTTTCATGGATTTTTTTTTAACTCAGCAAGTCACTTTACTTCTGTGCAGAAGGAAGCAAGCACAGGGCATGGGCTGTCCACACAGGCTTTTATCCCCTAACACATAGGCCGCTGCACCACTCCAATGGCTGGAGTAAGACTTCACGTCTAATCCTGTTGGCTGGTTTCCCTTGGGTGGATTTTACAAAAGGAGAAACATGAAACCAGTACATCTGGGAGTGGAAAATATAGACAAGTATACAAGAGTTACAAAACGGACATTTAGGCTACAGTTACAATATGGAAGCCAGCCGGTGTCTCTGTGGTCTTGTAACTTCAATAGAAAAGATGGTTTTCCTTTCTTACAATTTCCCACTCTTCTATTATACACTTCTATTCTTTTCTCTAAATTCTGTTAACACAAGCTGACTTTCTCGGTCTGGGTTTGCAAGTAGAAAAAGTACAGGGCCAGAGGCCATTTAGTAAGGACGGTCTCTGTAAGTCTCTGGACTAATTCTTGTGTGCAAGGTATTATACAACATTTTACCAGAATCATCATTCTGATAACAATGACAAGGGGTGTCAGAACAGACATCATTATTCCCTTCGTTTACTGAACCCTTGCTTTATTAGATTAGTGAAGGGATCATCTATTCCTGAGTTCTCAGCAAGCTTACTTGCTAGGGTTAATCTTTATAGAGCGAATCTATTTTTTTATGTTATCTGACTAGTAGTATCTAATTGTTTAGCTATTGCTTCTATATAATATAAATAATCCACTCAACATTTTAAAAACAACCAACATAGCATACAATTTTGCATATTGAGTATTAATACCTGTCCATTAGTGCTAATACTTTGCTTATTATAAGGGTTATCCATAACCATCTGTCTTTTGTTCTTACATATTTGACAGAGCCATATGTAAATCAAGCATCTTGTTTCTCCTTTAGGTGTCTGATGGTCCTAGAAATGCAAAACCTCAAGAGGGACGGGTCTGGTTTTATAGCACTGTATAAAGATGCTGAAGTTTTGGACATCGGTGCCATATTATTTCTGTAAGCCTAAAAGCAGAAGCATCATTATAAATTATAATGTAGAATATACGGGGGAGCCAAAGTCAGATATCTAATTAAATTAGGTGGATGGTCTTTTTTTTTTTTTTTTTCGGTACTGGGGATTGAACCCAGGGGCATTCTACCTCCGAGCTATACCCCCAGTCCTATTTTTTTTATTCTTTATTTTGAAACAGGGTCTCACTAAGTTGCAGAGTGCCTCACTAGGTAGCTGAGGCTAGCCTCGAACCTGGATCCTCCGGTCTCAGGCTCCCAAATGCTGGGATTACAAGCATGCGCCCGGCTAGATGGTCTTTTTTTTTTTTTTTTTGCGGTACTGGGGATTGAACTCAGGGGCATTCTACCTCCGAGCTACACCCCTAGCCTTATTTTTTATTCCTTATTTTGATTCAGGGTCTAAGTTGTAGAGTGCCTTACTAAGTAGCTGAGGCTGGACATGAACCCGGATCCTCCTGTCTTAGCCTCCCAAGTACTGGGATTACAAGCGTGCGCCACCATGCCCAGCGTGGATAGTCTTTTACATGACTTTATGAGTCTAGCTCTTTTCACTCCAGAATAGCACACTTGTTTCTGGTTAAACTTTCTTTTTGGGTATTCAAGACCAATTAGGTAGCCCTATGTGGGGCCAATATAACTTTTTTTTTTTTTTGTACTGGGAATGGAACCCAGAGTCTACCTCATAGTTATACCCCTAACCGGATTTTCTTTCTTATTTGGAAACAGGGTCTCACTAGGTTGCTGAGAGCCTTGCTAAGTTGCCAAGTCTGGCCTTGAACTGCATTCTTGGATTTCTTCTGTTTCAGCCTCCCAAGTACTAGGATTATAAGTGTGCACCACTACGCCTGGCTCCAACATAACTTTTTATAAAATTATTTTATCGTCAAGGTCAGCCAAAGCTCCTCAGAGTTACTCTTAGGGACTTTGTGAGGCCAGGATGGGTCACGGTCTTGCCGACCACATGGCTTCCCTTGAAGTTAGGGAAGATTTCCCTCTTTGATGACCTTCCTTTTCCCAGTCTCTGGGGCTTTCATGAGATCCCTGTTATGGGAGGTCAGATGACTCACCGGAGTTGCAAGGGCCTTTAGCAAGGTCCCATTATCCCCTGGTCCCTATGAGACCTCGTAGGGCAAGGACCAAAATATTGGCTGTTTTCTCCTTAGAGCTTTTATTTACTGGGTGTTGTCGAACACCCAGTAGGCTAGCTTTACCCGTCCTTGTTAATGAATAGGGGTCAGTATTATAGCCCATCTGTTTTCCACATGATGGCTAGCATCTCAAAACACTGTCTAACTTTTTCTGCTAGAAGTTGTACTCCTTGCTTCGTGCATGAAATTATATCAGGTCAATCATGGTATTTGTTTAGGCTTTTCCCTGCATGGCCAAGAGACTTTTACTGCCAGGTCTCAGCCAGTTAGGGGCCTGCCAGGCTGCTCAAGACACCCAGAGGCAACCACAACAGGGGAGCAGAACGTGTCCCCCTGAGTGGGGAGCCTGTGGCAGTCACCTGAATGGCGGGAATCCTGGACGCACCCCCAATTGTTAGAAACCAATTTTAGGGAAGCCGCAAATAAAACTCATAAAACCAAAAGTAACACAGCAAGGCAATTTACTTCTGCACAGAAGGGTACAAGCACCTTTTCACAGATTTTTGCTGAATTTGAAATGTGTTTGTTGCTGATTGTGTCACCAGAGTCCTAGGGTCTAACAAATCATGTCTGGCCACTCATCCCCCCCCAAAAAAACAAACAGAAAAGATCATGGCGAAAAGCATTAACAGAGCTTGCTTTTTTTTTTTTTTTTTTTTCCTTTTGTGTTGCTGGAGATTGAACCCAGGAGCATTCTACCTCCAAGCTACACCCCCAGACCAATTTTGTTTTATTATTTCTTGTGGTACTAGAGATTGAACCCAGGAGCATTCTACCTCTGAGCTATACCCCCAGTCTTTTTTATTTTATTTATTATTTATTTATTTATTTATTTTTGCGGTACTGGGGATTGAACTCAGGGGTGTTCTACCTCCGAGCTATACCCCCAGCCCTATTTTTTATTCTTTATTTTGAAACCGAGTCTCACTAAGTTGCGGAGGGCCTCACTAGGTAGCTGTCAGGTGTGGTCCCTCCCACCGTCATCTCAAGATTGGTCAGGTGAGTTGGTAGCCAGGTGTGGTGGCCCACGCTTGTAATCCCAGCATTTGGGAGGCTGAGACAGGAGGATCACGAGTTCACCACCAGCCTCAGCTACTTAGTGAGGCCCTCCGCAACTTAGTGAGACCTTGTTTCAAAATAAAGAATAAAAAATAGGACTGCGGGTATAGCTCAGAGGTAAAATGCCCCCAGGTTCCATCCCCCGTACTGCAAAAAAAAAAAAAAAAAAGGAAACTTGTTGTCATTAGGGTGGTCCGCTCACCCCTGGTGTTTAATGGTCAGACCGTAGTTCCCT
Source organism: Graphiurus murinus (assembly GCA_004027655.1). Lineage (NCBI taxonomy): Eukaryota > Metazoa > Chordata > Mammalia > Rodentia > Gliridae > Graphiurus > Graphiurus murinus. Next base: position 12,383 of record PVLC010030518.1, on the reverse strand, counting down.
GAATCCAAGGTGGCCCAGGGCAAAGGAGCTGGCTGCAGGACAGGGCAGCGAGGCCACGTCTCTAACTGCCTTCAGTCACACATTGGACATGTTGTTGTTTGTTTGGTGGTATTGGGGATTGAACCCAAGAACATTCTGTCTCCAAGCTATATCCCTGTCTCAGCCTCCAAAGTACTGGGATTATAGATGTGTACCACCAGGCCCAGCACCATAATTGCATTTTTATACATTATTTAACAGAAAAACTTGAGATGAAAAAGAATGTAAAATTTAACATTTAAGCTGGGCATGGTGGCACATGTTTATAATCCTAGTACTTGAGAGGCTGAGACAGGAGGATCACAGGTCCATGACCAGTCTCAGTAATTTAGTGAGGTCTTCTATAACTTAGTGAGACCCTGTTTCAAAATAGAAATAAAATAGAGCGGGGGTGTAGCTCAGAGGTAGAATGCCCCTGGGCTCAATCTCCAGTACCAAATAAAAATATTTATAATTTAATCCACAATGCTGCAAGATGTAGGAATATGGATAGTTGATAGGTCATTTTTTACATTCTATTTAACATCTTTTTTTAATGTGCTTTTATTGGTGCATTGTGGTCTCACATCATAATGTAAATCACGTTGACAATGACATACATGCACATAGCACGCGGTGCCCCCCACCGCCGGCCCAGTCCACCATGCCCACCACGCCCTGATCAGCCATTTAACATCTTCTATGGAAAAAGAATGGCTAATGATTTTTTTCCCCTCTCTGTACTAGAATTAAACCCAGGGCCTTGCCCATGGCAGGCAAGCTCCGACCGCTGAGCTACATCGCCAGCCCTGGCGTCTTCATGGACATTACATTACTAGACTTTAATGGGCTCTATGAAAAGGGCCCAGAGTCAGAACCCAGAATTCCAGTCCCAGTAGAGAGCAGGGCAAGCTGTGTGCCCCAGTAACCACGTGCCTGTGCAGGAGGAGCTGCTGGGGAAACAGAGGACCCCGCTGCACCCCCAGCCCTCAGTCTCAGCAGATGACCTGTCTCCCCTACAGAAGACAAGTTATCGGGCCTGAAGCCGCTCTCCGCCGTGCCACGGCCTGGTGTCCTGAGGAGGAGGCGCCCATCTGTCGCTGTGTTCTCATGACGCTGCCCTGCTCTGGCGCCCATCTCCATCCGTCACCATCCTCTTCCTCTCCCGGCAGACCCTTCCTTTCCTTCCTGCACTCTTCTCTGTTTGTCAAAGCAGAGCTCTCAAAGTGGCCCTGTCACTCCCAGACCTCCTGTCTCCTCTTCAAACACTGGCCATGTGTCTGCTGCCATGCGGTGGCGCTGACCCTGCTCAAACAAAGGTCACTCGCCACAAGGGCCAGATCCAAGGGGTCCTTTGCATTCCTTTCCTTCCTTGATCGTGTGTGTGTGTGTGTGTGTGTGTGTGTGTGCACGTGTGTGCTAGGGATTGAACCCAAGGGTATCCCACCTCCGGGCTACCCTGCCAGCCCTTTTTATTTTACTTTTGTATTTGGAAACAGGGTCTCACTAAGTTGCTGAGGCTGACCTTGAACCTATGATCCTCCTGTCTCTGCCCCCCAAGTACTGAGATTACAGGCTGTGCCCCCATGCCCACCCAGCTAGGGTGCACTTCAATATAAGAACAGGAGGCACTTTCAATGCGAGTCCCATTTCTCTTCAGAAAAACTCTCAGCCATTTTCCTCTGTGAATGAACACTGCTTCTCACAAGTTCAGCTTCTTGTGGAATGTCTTCTTTTTGATGTTTGTGAGCCCCCCCCCCATCTCTATGTGACAGTGACATTGTTTGCATTTGTGTATTTCTGTGTTGATCTTGGGTGAATTCCTCACTGTGATCTTCAATTTACTTTATCCATCTACAGTTTACCCCCTACACTGTGTTCTTTTGAATTTTTGTGAATATCTTGTTCACCTTTTTTTTAATACTCTCCTATTCTTATGTTATTTCTCTGTTTTATGTATAATCTTGGTGTGTGTGTGTGTGTGTGTGTGTGAGAGAGAGAGAGAGAGAGAGAGAGAGAGAGAGAGAGAGAGAGAGAGAGAGAGATTGGGGATTGAGCTCAGAGGCATTCTACCTCCTAACTACACCTCTAGCCCTATTTTATTTTTCTTTTGAAACAGGATCTTGCTAGGTTGATGAGAGTCTCGCTACTTGCTGAGGCTGTCCTCAAACCTGCCATTCTCTGGTCTCAGCCTCCCAAGTACTAGGATTATAATCGTGTGTCTCCACATCCGGCTTTTTTTTTTTTTTTTTAGTGCTGGGGATTGAACTCAGGAGCATTCTACCTCTGAGCTACACCCCCAGTCCAATTTATTTTTTAGGTTGAAACAGGATCTAAGTTGCTGAAGGCCTCACTAAATTGCTGAGGCTGACTTTAAACCCATGATCCTCCTGTCTCGGCCTCCCAAGTGCTGGGATTACAAGTGTGCACCACCACATCCTGCTTTCATTAATCTTTTTGAACATCCTAAACTATTTAAAGTTTTTCTTTTTGTTGTTTTTGTTTTTGCTTTTTGAGGTGCTTGGGATTGAATCCAGGGCCAATCTACCTCCGAGCTATACCCTCGCCCTATTTTTATTCTTTATTTTGAAACAAGATCTCACTAAATTGCAGAAGACCTCACTAAGTAGCTGAGGCTGGCCGCAAACCTGCGATCCTCCTGTCTCAGCCTCCCAAGTACTGGGATTACAAGTGTGCGCCGCCACACCAGGCTAACTACTTAATGATTTCTAAAGATGATTCTGTTCATTTGATTTCTTCTGGGATGAGTTCTTGTCCCGAAAGGTGGTTTAGCTTGTTTTCTGCACGGATTCTGGCCTTGTGGTGGGCATGGCAGCTTTCCTGTCTCTCAGCATACGCACTCACATTACTTGCTTTGACCTTTGCCATGCTGTAAAACATAGATCTGGTCTTCATCTGTTTCCTGACATAGAACTCCTACAATCCTAGGAACCTCAGGAGTGATAAGAGTGTTTGTTGTATGCTAATGAGATGGCTGGTGGCCTTTTGACAGCTTCAGGATGAGGAGAGGGCAACAAAAAGAGCTGGGACTTTCATTCCCCCAGCCCCCAAAAACCCAAGAAGGAGAAGGCGCTGAAGCTTTACTTAATCACCAATAGCCAATGATTTGATCAATCACGCTATGCATTGATTCTAGCCTCAATACACCCCAGCCCCGTGTGTGTGTGTGTGTGTATGTGTGTGTGTGTGTGTGTGTGTATGTGTGTGTGTGTGGTGTTGGAGTTTGAACCAAGGGGGATTCTACCTCACATTCCAAGCCCTATTTTCTTTTATGTTATTTCTTTTGGAGAGGGGGAGGTTACTGAGGATTGAAACTAGAGGCATTCTACCTTTAAGCTACACCCCCAGCCCAATTTTATTTCTTATTTCTTTATTTTTTTTTTATGCTGTCCTGGGGATTGAACCCAGGGGCATTCTACCTCCGAGTTACACCCCCAGTCCTATTTTTATTCTTCTTTATTTTGAAACCGAGTCTCACTAAGTTGCGTAGTGCCTCACTAGGTAGCTGAGGCTGGCCGCGAACCCGGATCCTCCGGTCTCAGCCTCCCGAATGCTGGGATTACAAGCGTGCGCCACCACGCCCGGCTCTATTTTTATTCTTTATTTTGAAACAGGATCTCACTAAGTTGCAAAGGGCCTCACTAAGTAGATGAGGCTGGCCAAGAACCTGTGATCCTCCTGTCTCAACCTCCCAAGTACTGGGATTACAAGTGTGTGCCACCACACCCTGCTTATTTTCTTATTTTGAAACTGGGTGTTGCTAAATTGCTGAGTCTGGCCTAGAACCTGCAATCCTCCTGTCTTGGCTGCCCAAGCACTGGGATCACAGGCATGCGCCACCATGCCTGGCTCTGACTTTTTTTCTCATCTTCTCTGTGAATCTTCGTCCAGTCTGTCACCTGCCCCTCTGGCCCCTAGGCCAGTCTAGATCCCTTGGGTGAAGTTAGTTCACCAAAATGCACCTCCTACTCTGTCCCGCCCTGACTCCTCGGCCTCCGCCCGGCTCCCGCGCCATTGGCTCTCCTGTTTCTGGCCGCAGGACTCCTTTCACGTCCTTTGCTTGAACTGAAATTCCTTTTCCTCCACCACCACCCCAGCCTGCCAGGCCTTCACTCCCCAGCACTCCTCTGCCCACAGCTCATCTGGCAGATCTTCAAGACTCAGGAATCACTGGTCTGTCGAGCATGGTGGTGCGTGGTGCGCACCTGGGGTCCCAGTGCTGCAGGATTTAATGAGACTGGCAGCAACTTAGTGAGACCCTGTTTCAAAGCAAGAAACAGAAAGGGCTGGGGTGTAGCTTGGAGGAAGAATGTCCCTGAGTACCACCCCCAGTACAAAAAAGAAGGAGGAGGAGGAGGAGAAAAAATAAGAACCACTTCTTCTGAGTTGGGCACTTTGGCTCACGCCTGTAATTCTAGCTACTTGGAGGCTAATACTGCAGAATCCAAAGTTGAAGGTCACCCAGAGCAACTGCGTGTGTGTGTGTGGGGGGGGGGTGGGTACTGGGGATTGAGCACAGGGATATTCTACCTCTGAGCTACACCTCCCAGCCCTACTTTATTTTTATTTCTGAAACAAGGTCTTACTAGGTTGATAAGAGTCTCACTACTTGCAGAGGCTGTCCTCAAACCTGTGATCCTCCTGTCTCAGCCTCCCTTTAGTAAGGCCCTATCTCAAACTAAAATTGAAAAGATGCTAGGGATGTAGTGCTCACCTAGAAGGTGCAAGGCTCTGGGTTTAGTCCCCAGCACCAAAAAATAAAAAAATAAAAAACAAAACCAACCAACCAACCAACAACAACCAAAAAAAAACATCCAGACTATTCTGAAAATCACTTCCATGAACAACTCTCCCCCAAACACCACCATCACAAACAGTGTACCAATTCAAGTAACCTGATATTATACCTCTAGTATAGAATCCAGGACACTAACCGGGTGTGGTAGCACAGGACTGTAATCCCAGTACTTGGGAGGCTGAGACAGGAGGATCACAGGTTCAAGGACAGCCTCAGCAAATAGTAAGACTCTCAGCAACCTAGCAAGACCCTGTTTCAAAATAAAAATAAAATAGGGCTGGGAATATAGCTCAGGGGTAGAATACCCCTGGGTTCAATCCCTAATACCCCCCCACACACACACACACAATCTAGGACACTAACTGGGATATGTTTGCATACCTTTGCTTTTGTTTGTTGTTTTTCTTTCTTTCTTTTTTTTCTTTGCATCTAGTCTATAATCTCTTCTGGAGCTGATTTCTTTTTAGTTTTGACTATCTGACACCAGTCCTGACAGACAGCAGGATGCAGGGAATGTGCTGGCAGGCTGGTAGGACCTGGGAGAGCCTTTTCCACTAGTCTCCGGTTTCTCATGGTAATGAAGGAGTTGGCTGAATGACCTTGAACGATTCCTCAGGCTTTTCATTCTGCTATCCTTATGCTTCCGATGTACAAGTTATGTAAATTATTATTTATAGATACATCAGTAAATCTTTGATGTTTCAGGTTCAAAATATAATGGCAGTGAAATTGAGGGTTATGGATGGTTTAATAAATGGTTCTAGTTTATCCTGGTTTTGTTTTGTTTTGTGGTACTGGGGATTGAACCCAGAAGCATTCTATCTCTGAGCCAAACCCCAATCCTTTTTATTTCTTTCTTTTGAAACAGGTTTGTGCTAGGTTGCTGAGAATCTCACTAAGATGCTGAGGCTGTCCTTAAACATGCCGATCCTCCTGTCTCAGCCTCCCAAGTACTGGGATTACAGGCATGTGCCACCACACTCAGCTTACTTTGAACATTAAAAAAAAATCGTATGAAACATTTTTCTGCCACTTCAACCATATTTCAGCAGAATCATAATCTTCTTGACAAAGTGAACTTCCACTCATTTTTAAGTAAATGTAGCACGCAAGGACTATCGCAGGAATGTGTAAATATTCTTAGTCTTATTTCCTCACCTCCTTTAAAGAATGGAGTTTCATTTGGTTGAAACCCCCTTTGGCAACCGCTGGTAAAGCTGTGGATCTCCCATGATGAGGCCTGGGTTTCTTTGGTTGATGTAACGCATGGCGTTCACATCACACGTCCTCAGCACCGTGTGCTTGCTGCTCGCTGACCAGCCTAGACGTGGGCGTGCTGCGTTGGGAGCGACTGAGTGCGGCTACCAATATCTCGCCATTCTGCTAGCTGTCTCTCCACAGAACCGTTATCTGTATCAATCTACTTACTGCCCTTATCCTGCCTTCCAATATGGCCAGAAAGCAAATCCCTCACACAGAAACATATCCTTCTTTAGTGCTGGGATGACAATAGAATATGCCTGTCTGTCTGTCTCTCCTAAAGATTGGACCCAGGGGCATTCTATCTCTGAGCTACACATCCAGCCCTTTATAATTTTTATTTCAAAACAGGGTCTAGAGCCAGGTGTGGTGGTGCACGCTTGTAATTCCAGTACTGGGGAGGCTGAGACCAGAGGATCGCGGGTTCTTGGCCAGCCTCAGTTACTTAGTGAGGTCCTCTGCAACTTAGTGAGACCCTGTTTTAAAGTAAAGAATAAAACTAGGGCTTGGAAGTAGAATGCCCCTGGGCTCAATCCCCAGTACCACACACACACACACACACACACACACACACACACACACACACACAAAGGGCCTAAGTTGTTACCGTGTGTTGGTCTTGAGCCTGCGATCCTCCCGTCTCAGCCTCCCAAGTACTAGGATTACGTGTGTGCTCTACTACACCCGGCTGAATATGCATCTTACCAGATGACTTATTACTACCATAAGCTGTGCCTGCAAGCCCCATCCCACTGCCAATCCTCAGTGTGGAATCCCAATGCAGGCATGAGGAGAATAAACTCTGGAGTCACGCATACTTGACTTGAATCCCACGACCCAACAGAGCGGCATTGGGCAACTTGCTGACCTCTCCGAATCTCACATTCCTCCATGTAACATCAGGGCAGTAGCGAGTCTTTTCGAGAAGTGTTGTGAGGATTTGAGAGGTGTGCAAAGTGCTTAAAACAGAATCGAGTGACGGCTCACGCCGTGATCCCGGGACTTGGGAGGCTGAGACCGGAGGATCGCAGGTTTGCGGCCAGCCTCTGCAACCCAGTGAGGGCCTCAGCTACTTAGCGAGACTCTGTTTCCAAAGAAAAAATAAAAAAAGGGCGGGGGGTGTAGCTCAGAGGTAGAAGGCTCCTGGGTTCAACCTCCAGTTGGGGTGGGGGGAGAAAGAAAAATTACTGACGCTGGCTTTTGCATTGAAGAAATTTCAACACAACAATATGAATTGGGTAAAGGGGAAAGATGATGAAGGATGATGTTTCTTAACTATTTGGCTGAAGTTCAACAAAATAAAATCTGTGTTATCAGATAACCGGTAAGTAGACTTCAAATGATGTCATTATTTTAGTCACTGGTCTTAGATCAAGTTAAAGATAGGACAAAGACTGCTAGACAGATTTCGTCGTAGAGTAGGTTTACTCTGATGAGACTCGGGAATCACAGTAATGTGTTTTTGTTGTTGCTGGGGTTTTTTTGTTTTTTGTTTTTTTTGATACTGGGGATTGAACCCAAACATTCTACCTCCTAACTCAAGCTATCCCCCCGGCCCCTATTTTTTATTCTTTTTTTTTTTTTTTTTTTTGCTGTACTGAGGATTAAACTCAGGGGCATCCTTCCTCCAAGCTACACCCCCAGCCCTATTTTTTATTATTTATTTATTTATTTATTTATTTATTTATTTTTTGCGGTACTGGGGATTGAACTCAGGGGCATTCTACCTCCGAGCTATACCCCCAGCCCTATTTTTTATTCTTTATTTTGAAACCGAGTCTCACTAAGTTGCGGAGGGCCTCACTAGGTAGCTGAGGCTGGCCGCGAACCCGGATCCTCTGGTCTCAGCCTCCCGAATGCTGGGATTACAAGCGTGCGCCACCACGCTCGGCTCTATTATTTATTTTGAAACAAGGTCTCACTAAGTTGCGCAGGGCCTCACTAAGTAGCTGAGGCTGGCCTCGAACCCGGATCCTTCGGTCTCAGCCTCCCAAGTACTGGGATTACAAGTGTGGGCCACCACACCAGGCTTTTTATTCTTTTTTTTTTTTTCTTTTTTTCTTGCACTACTGGGGATTAAACTCCGGGGCATTCTACCTCTGAGCTATACCCCCAGCCCTATTTTTATCCTTTATTTTGAAACAAGGTCTCATTAAGTTGCGTAGTGCCTCACTAGGTAGCTGAGGCTGGCCTCGAACCCAGATCCTCCGGTCTCAGCCTCCCAAATACTGGGATTACAAGTGTGCACCACCACTCCTGGCTCTATTCTTTATTTTGAAACAAAGTCTCACTAAATTGAGAAGCCTCACTAAGTAGCTGAGTAGCTGAGGCTGATTGGGAACCTGAGATCCTCCTGTTTTAGCTTCCTAAGTACTGAGATTACAAACCTGTGCCACCATGCCCAGCGTCTGTCTGTCTGTCTTTCTTTTTTTGTGTGTGCGCGTGTGTGTATGATACTGGGGATTGAAATCAGGGGCATTCTACTGTTCTACCTCTGAGCTACACCCCTAGCCCTATTATTGTTATTATTATTATTATTATTATTATTATTATTATTATTATTATTATTATTTTGAGGTACTGTGAAACAGGGTCTCGCTAGGTTTCTAAGAGCCTAAGTTGCTGAGGTTGGTCTTGAATCTATGCTCCTCCTGTTTTAGCCTCCCAAGTACTGGGATTACAGGTGTGCACCGCCACACCTGGCTTGCTGGCTTGCTTTTGAACTACATGGTCAATACGCAATTAGGCACACATCACTTACACATCTTAGCTGCCTTGACTCCACCCATTTTGAAAACTATGAAGCATAACTTACTGAAACGGCAATGTTTCGTGGTGTTTACTGAGTGCATCATGAGGATAGCAGCCAAGCACGGCGCCCACTCAGCCGCCGCGTTCCCACTGAGCCATCAGCCCCAGCCTGAGCCCACGCCTGCTGTCTCAAGGGTTGACAAGAGTCTCACTACTTGCTGAGGCTGTCCTCGAACCTGCGATCCTCTTGTCTCTGCCTCCCAGGTGCTGGGATTACAAGGATGCACCACCACACCTGGCTGTATTTTTTGGAAGATAAACATTGCATCGTGTAGTCTTTTTATCCTCAGTACCTGACACATAGAAAGTAAAATAATAATAATAATAATAATAATAATAATAATAATAATAATAATAATAATAATGAAATGGACCTGGTCACTATATAAATTAATAACGAGAATTACAATGGTGAATGTTAAGCACGTGTAATGAGTTAGGCACCGTGCGAAGCACTTTACACGTCATCTCATTTCATCCTCACGATAAGCCAGTGAAGTGGACGCTCTTATTACAGGTGTAGACGATGAGCCCCAAGGATTAGGTGTCTGGCTCTAAAGTTGAAGGACAGAGAATCAGAACTCAAACCCCAATTTTTTGATTCCAGGGTCCATACTCTTTCCTCAGTTTTGCAGTCTGTTTGATAGATTTCTTTTTTTCTGGTGTGTGTGTGTGTGTGTGTGTGTGTGTATGTGTGTGTGTGTGTGTTCGTTTACTTCTGAGCTACACTACACCCCCAGCCCTATTTTATTTTTTGTTTGGATACAGGGTCTCGCTGAATTGCTGAGGCTGTCTTCAAACCTGCAATCCTCCTATCTGAGCCTCCCAAGTACTGGGATTACAGGACTGCACTGCTATGCCCAGCTCTCTGGCACTTTACATTCTCTAATTCTGGAAGCTATTCTAGAATCTCCAGCTTTCTCTATCCTAAATCTTGAACGGTTCTTCACAGAGTGACATGTTTTGTGAATTTAATTTTGGCATGTTATTTTCTTTCTCAGAACATGTGCCCAAGAAGGAAGGATAAAAAAAAAAAAAAGAACTTAACTGCCTAAAGTATGTCATTTGGACCAAAGGAAAACGCTAAGCAGCTCATTTCTTGGCCCGGCCTGAGCGCTCTGGCTGGCCGGACTCGTGGCCCTTCCTGTGAGGAAGCACTGGACGGGCCTGTCTCCTGCTGTCCAGATAGTCACTGCAGCACAACGTCCCTGGCAACCACGAAGAGAAAAGACAACTTTGAAGCCAGTCCCAGAGACAGGATTGTAATTGGGAACAGTAAAAAGAAACCCGTGCCAGGAGAAAATCGCCCAACATCCAATGTGGGCTCGTCAGGTTTTTCACTCATCAAACTCGTAGTGTCTAAAATAGATAAAAGTCTTTTTTTTTTCCTTCAAGAAACAAATTGCGAAAGCAAAAGACCACACCAAAATCAGAGCTAAGGCCAGGCGTGATGGCGGATGCCTATAATCCCAGTACTTGGGGATCGCAGGTTCATGGCCGGCCTCAGCCACTTTGCGAGACCCTGTTTCAAAATTAGAAATAAAAATAAAAAAGCGGGGCTTAGTGGCACACTCTTGTAATTCTAGTACTTGGGAGGCTGAGACCAGAGAATCCGGGTGAGGCCCTCCGCAACTTAATGAGACAAAATAAAGAATTAAAAAATAGAGCTAGGAATATAGTTTGGAGGTAGAATGCCCCTGGGTTCAATCCCCAGTACAGCAAAAATAAACAAATAAGTAAGTAAGTAAGTAAGTAAATAAATAAATAAATAAATAAATAAATAAATAAAGGGCTGGGAGTGTAGCTCAGAGGTAGATAGGTGCCTCTGGGTTCAATCCCCAGCACCACCACCGCCAATAGCCGCACTGCCCACAAATCGGGTTTAAAGAGCCCCGTGCTGGGTGGAGGGAGGGAGTTCTGTGACGCACAGGAGCAGGGCTTGACCTGGCAGGAACTTCCTCCCATTTCCGGGGTTCCAGTTTCCTCAGGACCCGGTCTTCAGTTCCGGGTGGTCGGCTTTTCCCATCAGCGATGCCTGTCGTACTGTCTTACCCTCTCTCTTCCTTTCCAATTCCCTCTCCCCTTTCTCTCCGCCCTTCCCTTCTCCCTCACTCTCCTCAATTTCCCCTTTGCATACATTTTTTTGTGTATGGTACTGGGGATTGTACCTAGGGGCATTCTACCTCCAAGCTACATCCCTTGCCCTATTTTTTATTTTAATTAATTAATTAATTAATTAATTTTATAATACTGGGGATGGAACCCAGGGGCATTCTACCTCTGAGCTACACCCCCAGCCTCATTTTTTATTCATTATTTTGAAACAGGGTCTCATTAAGTTGTGGAGGCCCTCACTAAGTAGCTGAGGCTGGCTGCAAACCTGTGATCCTCCTGTCTCAGCCTCCCAAGTACTGGATTTACAAGCGAGTGCCACCACACCCAGCTTTCATTTTTATTTTGAAACAGGGTCTCATGCTGGACATGGTGGCACATGCTTGTAATCACACTACTTGGGAGGCTGAGACAGGAAGATCATAGGTTTGAGGATAGCCTCAGCAAGTGGTGACACTTATCAGTCTATGGAGACCCTGTTCAAAAAAAAATAGGACTGAGAATATATTATAAGGGTATAGCTCGGAGGGGAGGTAGAATGGCCTGGACTCAAGCCCCAGCACCACACACACACACACACGCACGCACGCACACACACACACACGCACGCGCACGCACGCACGCACACGCACACACGCACGCACATGCACGCACACACACACGCACACACACACGCATGCGCACGCGCACACGCACACACACACACAATAGGAAAAGTGTATTTGTTCACATAGCTAATCTGGGCGCATTTCTCCAAGGCTGCCTCTGAAGTTTAGCGCACTATATTCAGGGCCCGAGTATCTCACCCGTATGTATGTGTCTGTGTCTTTACTTTATTTATTTATATGAGTGTACCAGGAATTAAGCCCAGAAGCATTCCACCTCTGAGGTATATTCTCAGCCCTTTTTATTTTTAAATTTTGAAACAGCATTTTAGTAAATTGCTGAGGCTGGCCTCGAACTTGCAATCCTCCTGTCTCAGACTCCCAAATATTGATTGGGATTACAACAATGTGGCACTGCACCTGGCTTCATCTGTTTTATTATCAGTCTCATCCTAAAATTCAAGATGGAAGGAACATAGGTGTATTCTAGGGGGCAGAAAAGACAATAAATACAATCTTGACACTTAGAAGCTCGGCGTGGTGGCGCACGCTTGTAATCCCAGGATTTGGGAGGCTGAGACAGGAGGATCACAGGTTCACGGCCAGCTTCAGCTATTAGTGAGGCCCTCAGCAACTTAGTGGGACCCTGTTTCAAAAACAAAGAATAAAATGGGGCTGGGAGTGTAGCTGAGAGGTAGAATGCCCCTGGGTTCCATCCCCCGTATTAAAAAAAAAAAAAAAAAAAAAAAAAAAAAAAA
>PVLC010030517.1:0-19422 GCA_004027655.1 Graphiurus murinus | reverse complement strand
ACTGCCATGAATATTTTTGACAAAGCATGGATATATTCCTTTATAGTCTGATTTCATAAAGTTTCATGTTGTTAATCTTCAATTTTCTTCTTCAATATATGCTGTTTTAGGGGTTTTTTTGTCTCATGATTTTGTATTTTATATTTCTTTTTTTTTTTTTTGCGGTACTGGGGATTGAACTCAGGGGCATTCTACCTCTGAGCTACACCCCCAGCCCTATTTTTTATTCTTTATTTTGAAACCGAGTCTCACTAAGTTGCAGAGTGCCTCACTAGGTAGCTGAGGCTGGCCGCGAACCCGGATCCTCCGGTCTCAGCCTCCCGAATGCTGAGATTACAAGCGTGCGCCACCACGCCCGGTTATATTTCTTTTTTAATGTGCTTTTATTGGTGCATTATCATCTCCCATCATAATGTAAATCATGTTGACATTGACATACATGCACACAGCACTTGATGCCACACCCAACCTCCCTGATTCCCCCCTTCCCATACAGAGAACTGAGGCTGATACTGGGATTTTCACATATATAGACACAGTTGATGTTAGTATTTCCAATAATGAACTTCAGTCTTCTCCCTCCTCTTCCCTTAGACCACTTCCCTGTCTCCACTGCAATTTCTCCTCCCTTATTTGGAGTCCCTCTGGTATTCCATTTACTCCCTAGCTTGCACATATTAAAGAAAACATGTCCATGCACTTTCTGTGACTGGCTAATCTCAACATAATGTTCTCCAGGTCCTTCCATTTTCTTGCAAATTACATTATTTTATTCTTCTTTACTGCTGAGTAGAATTCCATTGTGTGTATTTCCCATAGTTTTGTGATCCATTCATCTGTTGATGGACACCTGGGTTGATTACATAATTTGACTATTGTGAATTGTGCTGCTATGAACATGGGTATGCATATATTACTGTAGTTCTCTGGTTTCAACCTTTTTGGAAAGATATCTAGGATTGGTAAAGCTGGATCATATGGTTAATCCATCCCCATTTTTCTAAGTAATCTCCACACTGATCTCCATAGTGGCTGAACGAGTTTGCAATACTACCAAGAGTGTACAAGAGTTCCTATTTCCCCACACCCTCACCAATATTTATTGTTCTTTTACTTCTTAATGATTGCCATTCTGATTGGGGTTAGATGGAATCTCAATGTAGTTTTTATTTGCATCTCCTTAATTGCTAATAATATTGAACATTTTTTCATGTATCTATTGACTATTTGTATCTCTTCTTCTGTGAAGTGTCTATTCAATTCAGTTATCCATTCCTTGATTGGGTTACTTGTTTTTCTAATGTAAAGTCTTTTAAGTTCTTTGTATGCTGTTATTAGTTTTAAATTACACAAAACATTTAAGATAATATAGATTAAGAGAAAATTTAATTTTTATTGACTAAAATTAAAAGTCCTCATTTGAAAAATGACAAAGATTCCAATATAGAAATATTTTAAATGTTAATAGGGAAATGATTAAATTGTTAAATATACTAATTTCCCCCACATAGTAATCTTCCTTGGTTACTTTTATTATTTTTATAATTGTTGCTATCTTTACTACTGTTTTAAGAAGAAATAATTATTATATGATTTTAAATATAATAATGAATAATTTTAAGCATTACTTATTTATAATAATATTTTGCTACATATTTACATCATGGGATGATTAAATTAAGCTCATGAGCAAATTACCTCACAAATTTATTATTTTTATGGAAAAATATTTAAAATTTATTCTTTTAGTAATATTTTGAAATACATGATGCATTATTATTCATTATAATTACCATAGATCTAATGGAGTGCTAAAGCTGAGTCTTCTGTCTAATGGAAATTGTGTAATATGATCAACAGGTCCCCTTCATCCTTGCCCCAGCCTCTGGTACCACCCTTCTACCACTCCACTTTCTACCATTCTCATATTTGAGTTTGATTATTTTAGATTCCACATTAAGCAAAATCATATAATATTATTCTTTCTGTGTCTTGTTCATCAAAGTTAGCATAATGTCCTCCAGTTTTATCCATGTTGTTGCAAAAGGCAGAATTTTCTTCTTTTTAAGGTTGAATACCATACCAGTGAGTGTGTGTGTATGTGTATATGTGTGTGTGTGTTTCCATAATTCATCTACTGTAAATAATGTTGCAGTGAATATAGGAGTGTAGAAATTTCTTCTATATGCCAACTTCAATTCCTTAGACATATTATCAGGAGGTGGGATTGCTGGATCTTATAGTAATTCTGTTTGGGAATTTTTGAGGAAACTGTATACTGTTTTCTACAATAACTATATTAATTTATAGTTCTGCTAACAGTGTATGAGGGTTCAAGAAGTAAATAACTTTAATTGTATTCCACAGAGAAGTATCATGAGTTCTTTCTGAAATATCATATTTTATGCACTGGTTTGTTACAAGAGGGTTGTCTTACTTGCATTTATTAAAAACATCTAAAGAAGTCTCCAAGTAGTATGGACAAGAATTACTGAAAGAGGGTAAATTTATTGTGAAGACTGAAATATAACATCATTACTAACAAAGTGCATGAGAGTTGTGAACTTATGGCTATGTAAATAAACTATGTATTTTACAAATAAATAAATATATTGATACTGATTTTTGTTTCTATGGGGCATTGAACAAAGAACAAAGATGCAGCTCAGCATCCTAAAGCATATTTAATGCACAGGGCATCCTTCTATAGCAAAATATCATCTCACTCAAAATATCAGTGATATCAAGGTTGTGAACATAGCCAAGCCTGGTGGTGCACACCTTTAATTCTCATACTTTGGAGGCTAAGACAGGAGGATCCCAGGTTCAGAAAGCCTTAACAATTTAGCAAGATTCTCAGCAACCTAGTGAGACCCTGTTTCAAAAATTAAAATGATGATAAGGAACCCAATTACAAAGTTGACATAAATTTATTTAAGTCATATTTCTTTTTCATAATACCACAGATTAAGTACTATCCTAGACTTTGGGGAATTTAGTAGGAAATAAGATTTTGACAATTCTTTCAGGAAACTCAAAGTTTCAGAGAGAACTTTACCAGGAATCATCTGTAGAGGAATCAGAGGAAGGATCTAGGAGATGTTCACAATAACTCTACAGCACACATAGATTAGATTAGTTCTTTCAGTTAGAACTTCTGTTTAGTTGTATGATTACTTAGATAATGGAGTACATACTTAACTTTCAAACTGTCATAACACAAAATATTAAAGAAAATAAAAAGGTCCTATTTTGAGTCTAAATTTTATTAGCTCTGCATGCTAAAAATTTGGATGGATCTAAATGATAAGAAATCAATAATATTAAGTCTAATTTGCACATTTAACAAATAATGCTACTTAATAGTATAGAATCTTTCTGAGGGGAATTTAGAAAGAAAAATAGTGTACAGATTCTGATTAAAGAATAATGAGCCAAGCTGGGCGTGGTGGCGCATGCTTGTAATCCCAGCATTTGGGAGGCTGAGACCGGAGGATCTGGGTTTGAGGCTAGCTTCAGCTACCTAGTGAGGCACTCCGCAACTTAGTGAGACTCGGTTTCAAAATAAAGAATAAAAAATAGGGCTGGGGGTATAGCTCGGAGGTAAAATGCCTCTGAGTTCAATCCACAGTACCACAAAAAAAAAAAAAAAAAAAAAGAATAATGAGCCAGAAACAGTTGTGATATAGCACAATGTCACTGAATTCCATTAGACCCCTGAACCCACCCTTATGTGTTTCTATTAGATACATAGAGTGAGAAAACTGAACTAAGAGTTAGTAGGAACAATGTAAACTTCTCTGCAATACCCACAAACAACTTGGAGGGGTATTAGTAGAGATGGCAACACTATTCGTCTTAGCCATTCATTAGCAATAGGAGTTTGGTCAGTGATTTTGCTAAGGTCTAAGAGTTTTGTTAGCACAATGTCCATTTCTACATCCAAAGGTAATATAAACTCGTATAGCATTTTAGAGAAGGATATGAGAAAGCTAACAGTCAATTTGTAGTATTAAGGAATTCGGTGGTGACCCCATGATGTGAGGATAGAAAATAAAATTTCTAAAGAATAAGTAACATAACTTAGATACTTTTCTATAAGTTAGTACTGTATCTTTGTTTTACTTTCTGATGTTGTAGTGTGAAAAATATTTAAAATGGGTGGAACTCTAAAATAGTATGCTATGTGAGATAAGCCAGTCTCAGAAAGAAAAGGATTATATCTTTTCTCTCACATGTGGAAGCCATAGAGAAATTGGGAAACAAAGGGGGTTTCAGAAAAATTAGAAGAGGAGAGACTTCAGTAAAATAGTGGCAAGGGATTAAGGAAGAGAGAGAGGGATAAGGAAACTTGATGAAGGAAATTGTTCAAATAATGCTTTTTACTTATACACATATACAAACTTATCAATACCAATATCAATAATTTGCACAGGGAAGGGGAGGGAGCAAGGTGGGATCCCAAGGGGAACACAGTGTCTTCTGTGTGCATTCATGTTTCTATTATTCTTAACCTCATTATGATGTATAATTGCAATGCACTAACCAAACTATATATTTTTTCATTTTTTTTACTTCCAGTATCTATCATCTATCTATCTATCTATCTATCTATCTATCTATCTATCTATCATCTATCTATCATCTATCTATCTAATCTCATCTATCTTCATACATTTACAAAATTCCTATTTTTTAAAAAAATCACAAAGCTGAGCTAATAATGCAGACATGTTTTGTATGCTCAAATAAGCAATAAAAATTTTCTCATGTGTAGAAAATTGAGGTCCCTTGGCCCACACGTTATATTCATTATAATAGCAAACAAAATCAGCAGTGTAAAAGTAAAAAACACATCATTTGATTGCTTGGAAATAATATGTGAAAGATTAACAAAGATATTATTGGGCTTTACAGTTCTTTCCTCTTCAATTTTGCTATCATAGGACTACTATTTGCATATAATATTACAAAGCTTCCTCACCCATATATGCATCAAAAGCAACTTTCAGTATTGCTATCATGGATACTTCAACTATGGAAAGTAATTTTGTTTCTTTCAGCTTGACAGAAACCTAAACATAGGGTCACTGGATGAAAAACAGTATGTTTAACCACATTACTTTAGATTTTATATTCCCACTAAGACTAATAAGATAGACAAAATGAGTACAGTAATATTAAAGAAGAAATTACTAATATTTAGCAGAAAATCATCATAACTAGATCTTCATCATTTTATCAGTTGACTTAAATGAGGGACCATTAGAAGAGTCTACACTTTAGGTTTAAAATCACTCCCGCACTCCATTTTATTACAGTATTTTACAAAATGGTGGGGGAGGAAACATAGCTTTTGATTTTTTTAAAAATGGAATTACAACTACCAAGGTCCAGTTTTATTTTATCCTTAGAGAATAATGTTTTAAAAAAAGAAATGTGAAACCAGGCATGGCGACACATGCTTATAATCTCAGTACTGGTAGGCTAAGACAGGAGGATCACAAGTTCAAGATCAGGTTCAGTAATTTAGTGAGGCCCTCTTCAACTTAGTGATACCCTGTTTCAAATTTAAAAAATAAAATAGGGCTGTTGCTATATCTCATAGGCGGCAGAATACCCCTGGGTTCAATCTTGGATACCAGCAAAAAAAAAAAAAGAAAAGAAAAATGTGAGAAATTATCGGGAACCCCAGGCTGAACCCTCAACCGTGAGGCCCCAATAAAGACGATGCCTGAATGTTGCTGATTCAAACCTCTCTTTATTATACCTCTCTCTCTGGGATCGAGGGCACTACCCAAGCAGTAACAATCACAGCACAGAAGCCATCTCTCCAAATAGTGCCTTTCCAACAGACTCCCAATAACCCCTCTCTCCAGCAATCCACCTTCCACTAGCAACCAACAACCTTTCCTCCCAGAACTTCTCCAGCAACCCACTCCAGCAATAACCCAGCTAGCCTTTCCCCAGCAACTCTCTCTCCTGGGCAAGAGGTGGAGGCTCTTAAAGCCACACAGGGCCTAAGCCACGAGGCGTCTCATACAGCTCTCACCTGGGCCGGCCACGAGCCGGGCGTGCTGGTGCATGCTCTCTGGCGTGGCACAGCCCTAGAATGTTACCACCTGCAGCCACTTCAGGCACTCTGCCAGGCGCCATCTAGAGGCGGGTCTTTCCGGCCGGGCTAGGCCCCCGACAAGAAATTAGCTTGGCTAGTAATGGACTAATAAAACTGATTATACTTTATTTATATTTTTTGCTATAATTGTTTAACGTGATTTAAAAAAAAATCATTAAAATAAAGCATTTAGGAACTCTGAGAGAAGGTATTATATAAACTAAAAATTAATCTGGAGAAAATTATCTCTAAGGATAAAACTTACCTCTGAGCCACCTGGCAGAACATAGTAAAGGAAAACAAAAAATACCCTTAAGTTTATTTTATGAATGAAAAGTTGTCCATCTATTTATTCAGATATTATCTAATTTGTATCAGCAATAAACTATTGGCTAATTCATCTTATAGATTTTGATATATGGCCTTTTAAACCATATGAAGGATATCTTTCATGGTAATTTTATAAAATTTGGAGATGTGGGTTTCATTTGATATTCATTCATTTATTTCTTTATTTGACAAGTACTATGACTAAAGATAATCATGTCAACTAGGACTGTAAAATGTTAGCATATTTTGGGAGTATATTAGTTTCCTAGGTGTTCTTTTTTAAAGGTCAATTTATGAAAAAAAATGACATATTTGGTAGTAGCCAAGCATAGACATTCTTTATTAGTGATTGTAAGCAGATCCACATGGTTTAGATGGAGATATTATTACTGATGTTTTATTTGAAGCATTTGAACATTTGGCTCCTAATTTTTAAAAACATGCCAAGAGTTTCCTCCCTGAATAGTTTTATTTCTGCCCCAGTGCTCCAGTATGCATGAAGTTGAACTAACCAAATTGTAAATCACAAAGCAAGGATGAGATTAATTTATTCAGAAATATTTTAAAGGATGTAGCTTCCTATTGACTATTTAGAATTACCATTTAATGATTGATTTTGAGCCAGACTAAATTGTTCTGCAACACTAGAGAGATTATCTTAGTAAATTCTAAATTTCCCCTAAAATAAGGACTTGGGTACCTGAGTGAGGAAAAAGCACATACAAGAGAAAGGAAGAAAAAGCCAATGTCAAAGTGAATTATCAAGACAATTGCTGTATATTCAGACTCCAAATTCCACTTGAGCCTTTGGAGAATAAGAAAACCTCACAGACTATTACATCTAGAAGAAGAAAAGCTGAAGTCCTTAACAAACAACCTGTTCTCCATTATGAGGTATTGCCCTTTTGGGCATTATCACCACAGGACTTCTAGACTACCACTTGGCCAAATCAAGCTAGATTTTGTTAGGGTAGAATATAGGAAGAGGCAAGGAATTTAAATTTGGACACTAGGATATCAAAGGCAGTCTAACTCACAGAACATTTTACACCACAACTGAGGCTCAAACCAGAGGTAGGCAGAGGGAATGTGTAGCAATCAACAGAGAGTAATCTACAGAGAGTCTTGATAGGAAAACGTTTATTTATAAGCAGGGATTTTTTGTTTGTTGTTTGTCTTTGTCAGCCCATCTGAATGCTGATCAGTGCCTGATGTAAACAAAGTTTTTGTTGTATTATTAATACTGGTATTCTATTAAAGAGTGATAATATAATTAAGTTATGCAGATAGATAAATGGACAAATTGTTGTAATAAAATATACCAAATGGTATGACAGAGGAATGAATGTTCTATAGGTGGTCAAAGTAAAAGGCACATAATTCATACTGAAATTTGATAAAAAGATTCCTACAAAGAGATTTTCTTTGTGGCCATTTCTGGAAGACAAATAAGAGTGAGCCAGGTAAAAGGAGTGAGTGACCTTGTAAGTAGAGGGAGCATTAAATGCAAATACATAGTGCATAAAATATCATGACTTTTCACAAATCTCCAAGTACAATAGATTCTAATGTGTGCCTAAGGCACGCTGCTCTTTACAGATTCTCTGGTCTATTTCTGAAGGCAAGGGACAGTTTTTGAACCATACCAGGAGAGTATTCATGGTGGTTGCTATCAAGTTTAATTATTAGAATCACTAGAATAAAGCTGATTCAACACTGTTTAATAAAAAGATCAACTTCAAAAGAGCCCCCCTAATTCCTTGTCAAGTTTAATAAAATATCCTCAAGGTCTGGGATTATTATTGTATAGGTTTTGGGAAAGGAGTAATAGTATTCATTTATCTTTTCATTTTTTTAACAAATGTGTATTCGCTATTTATAGTATTGTTTTTGTAAAAGCAACATCTCAAACTTTCTCTATCAGAAAAGGATTATCATGAATACAAATATACTGAAAGATCAGAATGCATTTTCTAACAGATATATACAAATATATACATATATGAAAATGGAATAATTCAAATAAACTTCTTAGAAAAATATATGCATATATACATATATGCATATTTAATCCTGTTATAGGTTATTAGCAAAAAACTTTAAAAATTAATACATGCTCTTGATTTAGTAAGAAGTCACAATGTCAAATAGCTCTTATAATACAAACAGATATGCCATAAATTCAAATCTTAGAAATTGTAGTAATTTGGTTTCTCAGAATTTGAGATGCATATAAAATTGGTTAGCTAAAGGGAAGGGAAATGTTGTTACGATCACCCACTAGAGTAGTTGTTCAGGAAAACTGAAGTTAGGGAACTGAGATAGAGTAATAGATGATACCCCTTGGCTACCAGTGTTTCACTGACAGCTAAATAATGTGGGTATGACACTCACTCATTGGTCCTGCTGGAAATGTTCTCTTTAAACATATTCTGTGATCTGTGGAACAGGCTATTACCAACCTCTTTCCACATTGTGACTTTTCAATGTATCTTGACTCTAGGCCCAAGAGACTAGTGAAATATATTAATTGAACATTTATAGAATTATTTAATGGTGAAATTGGAAGAAAATTAGAGGTTAGAGTTATTATGGTATTTTTAGAATTACTTATTTATCTATTTATTTATTTGGTACTAGGGATGGAACCAGGGGCTTCCCACCTTCAAGCTACAGCACCAACCCTTTTTGCTATTCATTTTGAAACAGGGTCTTAATAAGTTGTGGAGAGTCTTGCTAAATTGTTGAACCTGGCCTTGAACCTGTAATCCTCCTGTTCCAGCCTCCCAAGTACTGGAATTACAGGCGTGCACTACCATACTCATCTTATATTTAGAATTTTTATAATTCTGATTTTTGTATGTTTTACCATGCCAGATATTGTATAACTGGTGAAATTTTAACCTAAAATAATGGGTAGGATATTAAAAATTGCATACATTTTAAATGAATCTAAATCTACTGAATTTTGTTATATATAAAATATGAAGACAGTAGAGCAGAGACCATGTATATTTAATTCACTGCCCTGTTAATAGTACAATACCTGATATACAGTAGGCTCTAAATTTAAAAAAAAGTTGAATTAGTCACTTAATGACTTGTTATATATAAAACATATCAAACACTAATAGAATCAGCACAAGTAAGTAGCAATAGTCTGATAAGTTGCTATTGCCATTAGAATGTAGATATTAAATTAGACAATACATTAGTGAACATAACCATATTAGTATTTTAGTGGAGGGTCTAGTCTTGGAGTATAGTTACTCTTATACCCTTGACCAAAAAAGGGTCTCCTATTGGAAAAGGTTGTCCTCATTGACCCAGTACACAGCTTGGGGAGGAATGCAGATGGAGTTAAGAAGAGGAAGGAAACAGCTGCCTAGCCAAACAGACTAGCAAAATCAACCCTGGAAATAAGTGGGGTGACAGATATCAGAGCCAAATCCAAAAAGGTCCAGTTGATGCTCACTAAATATTTGTCTCTAAAATGTACATATTTAAATTTCTAGGTGATTTTCCTTTAGCTCACTGAGTAGCTATATACTCTCTCTATATTCTCTAAGTTCTGCATTTTAATAAGATACATGAATATAAAATATACCATCGCTTAACAGCAAATGGAATATTTTATCGATTACTCTCATTTTAGTGTTAGATTTGAGTATAGATACTTACTTTAGGCTTAGCTGGGTGACAGATTCAGTATGTCTATCCTACAAAAGCTGAGTAAACTCAAGTTTTCAAATATCATAATTTTCTCTTAAGTGTCTTAAACTCAAAAATTGCCTGGTTGGAATTTTTTACTTTGAATTCCTTTTAGAGTCATATGCTGCTTTTATTTTCTGTAAATGGTGAGCTGACAGAGGGATTTTTTAAATCTATGCTTCATTTAACAGTTGGCACTTTTATACTTCATAGTTTTATACTTTAGTATACCAAAATATACATTTAAGATTCCATTATAATTTTAGAGGGTATAAAACAAGATCATATACTGCTAAACTATGTTTATAAATTAGATAATTTCTAGATATTTTTACTTTTTCATATTTGTGTAGTTAGTATCATATCTGATTGTTACATTTTATTATAAAATGTATAAATACATATAAAAACATATTTAGCATGCAAAAAATATATGCATACAAACAACCATGGATGAAATTATTTTCCTTTGACCAAAAAAGATCATAGGAAATAGCAACGTTTTTACAAACTTCTATTTTATTTCTTTTAAGTATAATCAATAAGTTGTTATTATTTCCTTTTATTCTACTATTTTTAAACAAATATTACTCTTATGGTCTATTTTTACCTAAAAACTCCTTTATAGATTCCAATAATTCTGCCATCTAAGTAATCTGTGTCTACAAAGACATAATTTTCACCCATATTCTATTCTGTCATACATTAACTACTCTATATTTTCTTAAGATCTAATATGAATAGCCTTAATTTTTCATTAATTAGAGGCCTGAGAAAAAATGTATTTTCAGAATATTTTCTGTCTTTCACAACAGCTTTGTGCCTGTCATACCAGAGAAACTCAACAATTTCAATATATGTGGCTTAGAAATTCTTTTAGAGAATTATTGGAATGTCATATAAAATTTTATTAGAATTATTCTTTTAATTTTTTTATTCTTTCTTTTTGAGTAATGAGAATAATAGCAAATTATGATTATTATATACATAATACTTACAATCTGTTATAAATTATAATTAGAATATGTGTTACAAATTTTAGCATAAAAGTAAGCAGTGAAAATTAACCGTAATCCTATTTGAACTCCCCGTTTCTACAAACCATCAAGATTAATAGTGTCAGTAAAAGACCTTCAAACTTTTTTCCTACCTAAAATAATTTTATAACAGAACTAGTTTTCAATAGTACTGTGTACCTGGGTTGAGTGGAGAATCCTTAAGTGATCAGTTTAGCTATCTTCTACTTCCTATTCCCACTCCTACTCTGAGTCTGGCTAAAGTTTACATGCAATGAGATGGCATGGAAAGTTTTGTTGCTGACACAGATAGTCTGTTTTAGATTATCAAGGCTTGAGTAAACCAAGGTGATGGAATATTGACAGAAGCTGTATCATATCAAAGAAAGTATCTATATTTCTCTATGTGTGCAAAGATAAAAATAGTACTTTCCCATCCATAAAAAATTTAATTGTTCTGACAAATAGACCACCATATAGCATTTTATTTGTTATGTGCATATTTGTCATCATTTGCCACTTATTCCAAGGTCTTGGTTTTAATTAAATGGGGATGGGATGCATACATTGAATACCATGTAGATTTTTTAATATATTACCCTTGTTTCAAAAGCAATTACTGTTTTTATTAAAGTGATTTGAGCTAATTATATGGCAACTATGCCAATCACTTAAAAAGTCATTATGGCTCAAACATTAGCAATCATTAATTACCTTTCACACACTAGCTGTCCAATTTTATTTAATTTACATGCTTATTTGACTCACTAATATCTTTGACATATTGAAGTTGATTATTTTTATAGAATGGAAAAGACAGTTAGTAGAATAAAAGAAGTCTTTAATATTGTCAAGAAATACCTTTACAGTATCCTGTTGGTAAATCATTGAAATAAATAAAACTATGCTACATATTTAATTTTTCATTATGTGAAATTTTAAATGTAAAACATGCTCTGAATATAATAGTACATGCCCTGAATACGTGCTGAAACTTAACATGAATTTTATACTTTGGTCTTTCTAATTTTCTGGCTCTCACATGTGCTATGTTGTTCCACACTATTATATTCTACTGTTTGACAGATATTTGAAAGAAATCTTTAAAATAACATTAAAAATACTGCTTAAGATGGGTGTTGTGGTACACACCTGTAATCCTAGTATTTGGGAGACTGAGACAGGAACATCACAAGTTTGAGGACAGCCTCAGCAAATAGTGAGACTCTAATCAACTTAGAAAGATCCTGTTTCAAAATAAAAACAAAATAGGGCTGGGAGTGTAGCTTGGAGGTAGAATATCTCTGGGTTCAATCCCTGGTATAATGAATGAATGAATGAATGAATGAAAGAAATAATGAATGAATAGAATAATGTTTATACACTGTTGGTGGAATTGTAAATTAGTATAGTGACACTATGGGGATCCATATTGACGTTATTCAAAAAATTAGAAATGCAACCCCCAAAGGGCTTCTTTATTCCAGTTAGAAACACAACTATCAAGAATAAAAATAGTAACAAATGCTGATGAGGATGTGGGGGAAAGGGAACACATGCATATTAGTGGAATTATAAACTAGTACAACCATTATAGAAATCAGTTTGGAGGTTCCTCAAAATACTTGCAAATGCAACTGCTGTACAACCCAGCTATACCACTCCTCAGTATTCTAAAGAACTACAGTCAGAATACTCTAGCGATACATACATGCCCATGTTTATAGTAGCCCAGTTCACAATGGCCAAATTATGGAGTCAACCCAGGTATCTGTCAACAGATGAATGGATGAAGAAAATGTGGTATATATACAAAATGGAATTTTACAGCTATAAGGAACTATAAAACTGTCATTTTCAGCAAAATGGATGGAACTGGAGAATACTATGCTAAGTGATATCAGCCTCAGAAAGTCAAGAGTCATATGTTTTCTCTGATATGTGGAAGCTGGAGAGAAAATATGAAACAAAAGGAATTTTAAATAGCGCAAAGAGATCTATAGAGTAGTTAAGAAGGTTAGAGGTAAGAGTTATATGGAAGGGAAGAGGAAGGACTGCAGAAAACCAGTTCAAATAATACTATGGCAATTTGTGATGTGAAGGTATTATATTATGAACCTCACTAACTTGTGTGGGGAGAAAGGAGGGATGAATGGGTGGGATGTGGAAGGAAGTACACAAAGAGCTGTGTGAATGCATGTTTTGTGTGTGTGTGTGTGTGTGTGTGTGTGTGTGTGGTACTGGGGATTGAACCCAGGGGCATTCTACCTCTGAGCTATATTCCCAGCCCTATTTTTTATTCTTTATTTTCAAACTGAGTCTCACTAAGTTGCAGAGTGCCTCACTAAGCAGCTGAGGCTGGCCGCGAACCCGGATCCTCTGGTCTCAGCCTCCCGAATGCTGGGATTACAAGCGTGCGCCACCACGCCCGGCTGATGCATGTTTTTAATATATGGAATCTGGGCACGGTGGTATATTCCTATAATCCTAGTACTTGGGAGGCTGAGATAGGAGAATCACAGGTTGGAGGCCAGCCTCAGCACCAAAGCAAGAACCTCAGCAACTTAGCCAGACCCTGCTTCAAACTAAACATACAAAGAACTGGGGATGTAGTTTGGAGGAAGAATGCCTCTGGATTCAATCCCCAGTATCAAAAACAAATACACCAATAAAAAATAGCACATGGTGCCTCACTATGATGTATAATTACAGTATGCCAATAAAATAAAAATCTAAAAAGCTTAGTAGTGGCATATCATATGACCCAGATACACCACTCCTCATTATCTTTCTAACAGAATTAAAGTCACCATACAATAGTGATACATGCATATCCATGTTTATAGCACCATAGTTTGCAATATATAAATTAAGAAACCAACCTAAGTGTTCATCAACAGATGATAATAAGAATATGAGATATATACGCATACTCAGCCATAAAGAAGAACAAAATTATGTCATTTGCAGAAAAATGGATGGAACTAGAGAATATTGTTGTGAAATCAGCCTGTTAGAAAGTCAAAGATTGTAGGTTTAGAGAGAAAATAGGAAACAAAAGGACTTCAGATAAATAAGGAGAGAGATCAGTGGAAGAGTGGAAGAGGATTGGGGGAGGAAGTGAGAGGAAATATGAAGATTGAGGAAGAAAATAGTTCAAATAATATGTTATCCATATATGAAGGTAGCTCTACAAATCCACTAGTATGCACAGGAAGGGAGGAGGGAGAAGCTGAGTGGGATGCAGATGGAAATGCAGCAAGTGATGTGTTTGTATTACAGCAGGTGATGTATGAATACATGTGTGTTTATACATTTTGGAATGAAAAATTATAATTTTACAAGTACTATTTTACTTCAATTTCTCCCCCAAAGAAATAATGCCTGTTATACAATATTTTCAAACTTTGAGTTAAAATTTAATATGTTTAAGTTTATATATTGATAAAGTAATACATCTTTACCAAAGAAGAATACAAAATATGTCTTTATTTCTGGCGTGGCGCCCCACTCTTGCAATTCCAGTGCTTGGGAGACTGAGACAGGAGGATTGCAGATTCGTGGCCAGCCTCAGCAACTTAGCAAGATACTCTTGAACTTAATGAGATGCTATTTCCAAATAAAATAATAAAAATAGGGCTGGGGTGTAGTTCAAAAGTAGAATGCCCTTGAGTTCCATCTCCAGTACCACACAAAAAATAAAATGTCTTTAAATTTCATTGAGAAGTCATATATATGAAAACTCTCAACTTCAGATAAATTCCTATACTAATCATTAAAAAGAATTGATCTATCGCTATCACACTAAACTTTAACAAAATTTATGATTACAATGCTCCAATTAAAAAAGAATAGAAGGGAGACCAGAAGAGGAAGGGAAAGCAGAGAGGGAGGAGGAGAGAGAAAACTAAAGCACTGGAGATTGAAATTAACCAAATAATGTTATGTGCATATATGAACATAACACAATGAATCTCACTACTATAATTCACAAATAAAAAAACAATAAAAATAAGAATTCATCTTGATACATCAAAGCTATATTTCTTAACTATTTCTTATGAGTGTTTGCCAAGCTTCTAGGTACTAAGAAAGGATTATTAAAATTTTCCTTTATATTTTCTTTCTCTTGCATTGCTCAATCTTTCTTTTATTCCCACTTAGCCATATCTAATAAGACAGATTGGCTCCTACACCATCCAGTACACTGAGATCTGTTTCATTGAAGAAATCTATTGGACTCTTAATGTGGAAACCCACATAACTAAAAGATTATAATTTTATCCAACTGATATAAATGATATACTTTGAAAATAATATCAAGAACTCTAAGTACTAGTATTTATTCACAATAAAACTGAAAGTATTTCTTTTGTCAAAAACTTGATGTGTATTGACATATCCTCTCTTTGACCATACAATTAGATATTTACATGTTATAGAAGAATAAAACAAAACAAAACCAAAAATAAAATACAAGACAAGACTTGAATCTTACAGTTACAAAATAAACCATTCAAAATGAAAATGTTCAACATAATTAGCAGTTAGAGAGATGCAAATCAGATGTAAAACTACTAAACGAAATACTAGCAATGCACATTCAAAACCACATCAAGAAAATTATACACCATGACCAAGTCGGGTTCATCCCAGGGATGCAAGGCTGGTTCAACATACGAAAAACAATCCATGTAATTCACCACATAAACATACTCAAAGACAAAAATCACATGATCATCTCAATTGATGCTGAAAAAGCATTTGACAAAATCCAACACCCGTTAATGCTAAAAGCACTGCAGAGAATCGGAATAGAAGGAACATACCTAAAACTTATAGAGGCAATATACAATAGGTCTACAGCCAATATAATATTAAATGGAGAAAAACTGCAAGAGTTCCCACTAAAAACAGGAACAAGACAAGGATGTCCATTATCACCTCTTCTGTTCAACATAGTACTTGGGGCTCTAGCCAGAGCAATAAGGCAAGAGAAGGAAATTAAAGGGGTAAAAATAGGGAAAGAAGAACTAAAACTATTCCTCTTTGCAGATGACATGATATTATACCTAGAAGACCCAGCAAAGTCAGCCAAAAAACTTATAGAACTGATCAACAAATTCAGCAAAGTGTCTGGATACAAAATCAATCTTCAAAAATCAGAAGCTTTCCTGTATGCCAACCATAAATCCACTGAAAAAGAAATCCAGAAAACAATTCCACTCACAATAGCACCCCAAAAAATTAAATACTGAGGGATAAACCTAACCAAAAAGGTAAAATACCTCTATAAGGAAAACTACAAAAAGTTGAAAAAAGAAATCGACAAAGACCTTAGAAGATTGAAAAATCTACCATGCTCTTGGGTAGGCAGAATAAATATCATCAAAATGGCCATCTTCCCAAAAGTAATCTACAAATTCAATGCAATACCCATGAAATTACCAAGGTCACTCCTCACAGACATAGAAAAATCAGTCCTTAAATTCATTTGGAACAACAAAAAGCCCAGGATAGCCAAACTAGTTCTTAGTAACAAGAACCATGGAGGAAGTATCACAATACCTGACTTCAAACTTTACTACAAAGTTACAGTAATAAAAACAGCATGGTATTGGCACAAAACTACCTTGAGATTTCACTTAACCCCAATTAGAATGACAATCATCAAAAACACAAACAACAAATGCTGGCAAGGGTGTGAAGTGGGAAACCTAATACATTGTTGGTGGGATTGCAGATTAGGGCAACCACTTTGGAAAACAGTATGGAGGGTTCTCAGATGAATGGGAATAAACCTACCATATGATCCAGCAATACCACTATCAGGCTGATGCATGTGTATCTGTGCTTATAGCTGCACAATTCACAATTGTTGAACTATAGAAGCAGCCAAGATGTCCAGCAAAAGATGAATGGATTATAGAACTATGGGATATGTACACAATGGAATTTTACTGAGCTATAGATAAGAACAAAATCATGTGATTTGCAAGGAAATTAATGGAACTGGAAACATTATGCTAAGTGAAATTAATCAGTCACAACAAGTAAAAAAAATTGTATGCTCTCCGTAATATGTGGAAGCTAGGGAGAAAGTGAGACATAAGGACTCTACATGAAGGAGAAACCTTAGATGAGCAAAGAAATTAACTTAACTGAAAGTGGTGGGGGGGACACCCTAATACACATGATGTACTTTCACAATCATATCAAAGTAAATCACTAAACTGAACTTGAGAAGGAGGGAGGGGGAGGGAGTAGATCAGGAATTGGGGAAGGGCTAAATGAGAAATGTGTGCATGTATGACTTTACCAGCTTGTACCTAACAAAGATGTAAGATTACAATGCACTAATACAAGTAAATAAATAAATAAACAAATAAATAAACATAAAAATAACAAAGAAGGCAACTGAAAAAAATAAACAAAAAACAAAACAAAACAACAAAATAAAATAACCTTGACCACCTTGAGGGAAATGATGAATTTAAATCTAAGGTAAATCTGATTCCAAATGTTATGTTCTTTTTGAGATACTATGCTGCCTTTCAAATTTGATGTTGATTATTAAGCTAAGGACTTGATATAGCACATATGTCTTATGTGAAAAGGCAATTTTAGTGTTTGCTGATATTTTAATTCTCAACATTTATTTTCCTTTTGATTTTACTCTACAGAAGCTGCTAAGAAACTCTATCCTTAACTCCTCTTTTGGAGCCAGTAGAAAACTAAAACCTCACAAATATCCTGCCTGTGCCTGAGAACTTTCCCTAATTACAACCCATAACAACTATAAACACACTCCCTCTGCTTTGTCCAGGCCATCTTCCACCTCTTTGCACAACCTGTTCTCTCCAGAGCTTCCTTGTATGAGTATTGAAACTTTTATTCATTTCTGGAGAATCATTGGTGTTCATACATGAGACATTTTGAGTTTTGGTTTATCCTATTTTCATGAGAGTGACGACCAAAAAATTATTATCATATACAGGATGTTTTAGGTGATGACTACTGCTCACTTAAGATACTTTTCATTCCATTGGCTTGCAAACTAGGGAGACACCTGTTCACATAGCGTGTGGAATGATGTCACTGCTTCCAGATGAGTTTATGCTTTGAGATATGCTGCATCACATTGATTTTGTCTAGTCTTATTGAGCCTTTGGTATAGATTTAGTCCATCTAAGTCAGAAATTTCACAATTAGCAATTAGGGACAGGAATAAGGATTGATCCTACTTTAAAGTGGCCCAGGTTTGTCTTTGCCTGTAATATTTGTATATATTAGAATGGATCATGTCATGATTCCAGCATGAGCTGTGATTGATGTTAGGCTCAAGGGAGCAACTCATATGGGAAACTATGTTTCTCAACCAGACATGCAGAATGTCCAAGGGAAAAACTAACACCTTGTGTGTGTGTGTGTGTGTGTGTGTGTGTGTGTGTGTGAGAGAGAGAGAGAGAGAGAGAGAGAGAGAGAGAGAGAGAGAGAGAGAAAGAGATAAGCAGCAGATGGCTCATATAAACCTCTTCTTCCACTTCTCCCTGTGCCTTCATTTTCTCTTTTTAAATAAAGATCCTGGTCTTTAAGGTTATATGGGAAAAAATGGCATCCCATGGCACAAATGCTCATGGAAATTGGCAATAAATGCCTTATGCAGCCCCTTCTAAAAGGCCAGAAAAATCTGTAAGTTCACTGACTAATCATAAAACTTACTGAAAGTGAAACTGAGTCCTCTTAAGTGATGTAACATATGAACATAATAATGGGCCCTTCACTCTTAGCTTAGGCCTGGGACTCCAAAACCTTTAACAACCACAGGGGATTATCTTGATGCTGAAGTACTGATTGGGACTTTGTGGAGGAAAAAGACTTAATACCACTAACTGGGTAAAGAAGACTCCTGAAGTATGTATATGAGCATCCAAAAAGTAACAGCATAGGAGGGAAATGAAATAGAAATGAAAGTCTGAGATTTGAATCAATTAAAAATTTAAAATGTAATAGAATATTTTATGCAATTAACATAGACGTAGTGCTAACTGGCTCCTGAACTTTGAATTACCTTTAGCTTCTGCCAAGACATACCAATTTTCTGGCATAATTCATGATCATCAAATTAAAGAACCCATTAGACTTATGGAAATGTACACACAATGTCTTCCATCTAAACATTTATGGGCACAGCTCCAAGGTTTCCCTGGCTCTATTGATTGCTAATTGCATGGAAAATAACCCACATAC
>PVLC010030516.1:0-19452 GCA_004027655.1 Graphiurus murinus | reverse complement strand
TTTTTTTTTTTCTTTTTTTTTTTTTTTTTTTTTTTTTGCGGTACTGGGGATTGACCTCAGGGGCATTCTACCTCCTAGCTACACCCCCAGCCCTATTTTTTATTCTTTATTTTGAAACCGAGTCTCACTAAGTTGCGGAGTGCCTCACTAGGTAGCTGAGGCTGGCCTTGAACCCGGATCCTCCGGTCTCAGCCTCCCGAATGCTGGGATTACAAGCGTGCGCCACCACGCCCGGCTTCTTAGGCACTTCTTAATCTGGCCTCAATCTACCTTTTTGGCTCTTCACCCAAACTCTTCCAAACAAGTTCTTTGGGCTCCACACACAGCGCTCCACCAAGCCTGGGGGCAACAGCAGCAGGACCCTCCCCAAAACATGGCCCTGATGTCAACCGGGAGCTCTCCCAGCAGCCCTCTGCAATGTTTTACTGCAGCTGAACTTCTGTTGGCGTCTCACTCCTGTGACTATCCTACCCTCCAAGGCAAATTCTTCGTTTCACTTCACACGGTTGTCTGTTGGGGAAGTCATTTCATTTTTTGGACTTAGTTTCCTCATCTGCAGAATGGAGCTAATAAGTCTCACAGGACACAGTGCCTGGCTCCTTGGGGCCCATCCATGTTGGTTCCCACCCTTTCCTCCAGAGTGGGGTGGTCCCAGGGGTCCAGCTGGGCAGCATACAAAGAAAATGGGGGACCCCAAGATCCCTGCAGGGGTCCACAGGAGGGGCCCTTCTTTATCCATTTGGACCTCTGCTTTTCTTTCTTTCTGTCTTTCACTCTCTCTACTAGGGATTGAACCCAGGGGCATTCTACCTCTGAGTTATACCTCCAGCCCTATATTTTACTTTTTTCAAGACCCCCTAGGTTCAATATTTTATTTTTAATTTTGAAGCAGTGGCTCGCTGAATTGCTTAGCTTGGCCTCGAACCTGCAACCTTCCTGTCTCAGCCTCGAAACTTCTGGGATTACAGGCTTTGGCCACCACCCTTGGCTGGACCTCTACTTTTCTTTTTTTTTTTTTTTTGCGGTACTGGGGATTGAACTCAGAGGCATTCTACCTCCGAGCTATACCCCCAGCCCTATTTTTTATTCTTTATTTTGAAACCGGGTCTCACTAAGTTGCGGAGTGCCTCACTTAGGTAGCTGAGGCTGGCCGCGAACCCGGATCCTCCGGTCTCAGCCTCCCAAATGCTTGGACCTCTACTTTTCTAATGGACAGCATCATCCGAAGCACATTGAGATCATTTAAAAAGAGCACGCAGACAAGGCGCTTTTGAAAAGCCACACAGATAACCTCTGTGAATCCACGCTTCCCTGGGGGCACCCCTCCCTCACCCCCGCAGCCCCCTTCCTCTATTCTGGGACTGGGTCTGGATCAAGTGTAGCACAAGCCGCGCCGCCAGGAACTGTCTGACCTCCTTGAGGAACACCTCTCCTGACCCCGCCAGCCCCCTGCCATCACCTGGACGCGGTAGAAGAGGACACTGAGGTCCCCGGAGGCGACGTGACTTGCTCGGAGTCACCGGGTGCGGGCGCTCAGAGGCGGGGGCTGCACTCCTCCGGGGTAGAAGGGGGGCAAGGTCAAGTCGTTCAGCTTGGGGAAGGGAGGCGCGGGGTTCCTGGGGGGCGTCGGGAGCCGGGGAGTGCGCGTTGGGGGGTGGGGGAGGACAGGAGTGGCGGCTCGGGGACAGCGGCCGGCGACAGAGGTGCCACCGAGGGAGCCACCCGGGGGCGCCTCCCCGCGGGCGGGAGCGCGCGCGCGCCGGGCTCCGCCGACGGCTCCGCGCGCCCCCGCGCCCCCCCCGCCGCGCGCGCGCCCGGCGCCGCGCGCCTCCCCGCCCCTCCCGCGCCTCCCCGCCCCCGGCCGGGTCCCCTCGCCGCCCGGGAGCGCGCGCCGCCGCCATCTTAGTTGCCGCCGCCGCCTCCAGCGAAGCGCTGCTCTGAGGAGGGAGGCGCCCGCGGCCGAGGCGGGCCAGCGTCACGGCGGCCGCGGCGGCGGCTGCTGCTCCTGCGACCCGCAGCTCGGCGAGGGCCCGGCCCGGCGTCCCGCGCCCCCCTGCCGCTCCCGCCTCGGCCGGGGAGCCGAGCGATGCTGCGCCGCGCCGCGCCCGCGCCGGCCCGGGCCGCCGGGCTGCTGCTGGCCGCGCTGCTGCTGGGCGCCGGCGGGGGCTGGGCCGCGCGAGGTGAGCGGGCGCGGGGTCGGGGCCCGGGCGGGCGCGGGAGGCCGAGCGCACCCGCTGCGGATGCCCCGGGGGAGCCCGGCGCCGGCCCAGGTGCGGCACCTGGGCTCCCGCCGCCCCCGGTGCAGCCCGGCAGTCCTGGGGCGCCGGCTGCACTGACTTGGGGGACGCGTGGGCCGGCCGGGGGTCAGCCCACCTTCCCCATCGCAGGCTGGTTTCGGCCGAGGGGTCAGTGCACTTTCCCCATTGCAGGTTGATTTTTTGGGGGGGGACTTGTAGATGGGCCGAGGGGTCAGTCCACCTTCCCCATCGCAGGCTGATTTTTGGGGGACGTGTAGACAGGCCGAGGGGTAAATGCATCTTCCCCATCGCAGGCTGATTTGAGGGGACATGTAGACCGGCCAAGGGGTCAGCTTACCTTCCCCGTCGCAGGCTGATTTTTTGGGGGGGATGTGTGGAGCGGCTGAGAAGTCAGCCCACCTTCCCCATTGCACACTGATTTGGGGGGACGTGTAGACCGGCCGAGGGGTCAGCCCATCTTCCCCATCGCCCGCTGACTTGGGGGACTTGAGGGGGACATGTGGACCAGCCGAGGGGTCAGCCCGCCTTCCCCCTCGCAGGCTGGAGACGCACCCCTGGGCGGGATGTGGTGTGGTGTACGTGTGTGGTGTGCTCAGCTGTGCATCAACCCGGGGGTGCAGGCAGTTTTTGGTGTGTGCTTACATAAGAGCCCACTCCTCCGCATCCCTCTCCCGAGATCCGGATTCTCTGCGGCTGCACCGCGGACACCACGACTTCGCCCCTTTCCGCCTCCTCTTTTAGATATTGTCTGTTTCCAAACCAGCCGAGGCTGGAACTTCTAGCTCCCTTCCCACCTTTTCACCCAAAGGTGAGATCGTGATGAGGGTTGCGACTGCGGTGTCACCCTCTGTCACCAATGCACATCTTCTGCAGGGCTTCTAACGGCCGGGTTCATCTGCAAGGCTTGGATGGCCTCCACAGAAATCTCACGGATTCCTTAGGACTGTAGCACCGAAATGATTCCGTGGATAGGAGGCAGATAATATCTATTGCCTAATTTTTTTAACCTTCATCCTCTTCACCTTTGAAACGTTTTATGCTTTCTGAAACTGACTGATCTTGCCAACGAAAAGCTTACGCATTGCAGATATAAGCTTCAGAGTGGATCTCGAAATGGTAAACATTTTCCTTGGCCTTGGAGCAAAGTAATCTTAGGTGTCTTATGTAGAGCACTTGAACCTATTCTTCTGATTTTTTTTTTTAATCAAAAGAAATTTTGGAGAGGAGGGTTGATAGAAGTTGAGATGAAATTGTCCTCTTCCAATTTAGCAAGCTTTGAAACAACCTCTTTTCTCCTCCGCACAACATACGGAGAGAAGTATGGTGTTCACTAATTAAAGGGCAGAAGAGGCAAATGCATCTTTTGTTCCAGCCTTCCTTTCTTCACGTGAGGACGATAAACTTTGAATACTTCTTTTATTTCATTTCTAACATTCTGTCCACTCTGTCAAATCCACATCTTAGTCATTAAGTATCTAAATGCCCTTGATTTGATTTACAAGTTACATCAAGCCAAGTTTGAAATGTTCATTCCAGATGTGAAACGAAGGTCCAAGGAAAAAAAGTCAAAGTTTAGCCGGGCGTGGTGGAGCATGCTTGTAATCCCCGCATTCGGGAGGCTGAGACCGGAGGATCCGGGTTCGCGGCCAGCCTCAGCTACCTAAGTGAGGCACTCCGCAACTTAGTGAGACCCGGTTTCAAAATAAGGAATAAAAAATAGGGCTGGGGGTATAGCTCGGAGGTAGAATGCCCCGGAGTTCAACCCCCAGTACCGCAAAAAAAAAAGAAAAAAAAAAAAAAGTCAAAGTTTTGCTTCTCTTGGGAAAAATTCACACATTTAAAAAAAATATGTGCTTGGATCGGGTGTTTTAAGACAGTTCCAGGATAATCAGTTTAGTCAGAGATAACATTTCTTGTTAAAAATCCATGCTTTTAAAGTTTATCCAGGCACCTACATTTGCTATTTGTTACTTAATTGCTTTGGTTAAACAGTTGGCATAAATTTCAGCCCTCAAATATCTTTGTTATGGCGGACTGACAGAAATCTTATGGGGAAAATGTGTTAACTACTACAGTCATTTGTAATCTGCTAGTTTTCTCTGAGCTTTTCTTGGTGCAGTTACAGTACTTTGGGATTCTTGTCTATGAAATTAAAAAAAACCCTGAAACATCAGTTATTCTGTTGCATTTGTTGTTTTTCAGCTTGCACGTTAGAAAATGCCTCATGAATATTTCGTTTTGAAATGTTACAAATGAATTTTATATGTAAATAGACACTTCATGGAGGCACTTGCTATGGGCTCATTTGAGAAGATCATGGTTTCAACTACTGTCTGAGGTTTCTTTTTTTTTTTTTTTTTTTTTTTTTTTTTTGTGGTGCTGGGGTTGGAACCCTACCACTGTATTCTACTTATCCTCAGCCGAATATCTGAGTTTTTTAAATTGCTGCAAGACAGAATGATATGAGCTGCTGTTTGTATTCCAACTGCCTTGAATAATTTTCTTTTTTTTTTTTGCGGTACTGGGGATTGAACTCAGGGGCATTCTACCTCCGAGCTATACCCCCAGCCCTATCTTTTTATTCTTTATTTTGAAACAGGGTCTCACTAAGTTGCAGAGACCCTCACTAGCTGAGGCTGGCCTTGAACCCAGATCCTCCAGTCTCAGCCTCCCAAATGCTGGGATTACAAGCGTACGCCCCCACACCCGGCTTGAATAATTATTAATGGGATAAAGATCACATACAAACTTCTGGAAAGATCAGTGTTCTCATATAAATTGCATTTGACTATTTATTAGTTGTTTTGTGGAGAACCCCCAAATTTCACTTTAGTTATAGCTATAGTTCTCAAAAAAAAAAAAAAATCAAGCAAGCCAAAATGTTAAGGAGCTATCCTTGGCATGCCCTGGATGGCCGGATCTGCAGGCAGCCTGCTCTCTCTATAGTCATGGAGATCAGGAAATAGAATTTTTGTGTGTGTGTGTGTGTGGTACTGGGGATTGAATCCCAGGGAATTATACTTCCCAGCTACCCTACAGGCCTATTTTTATTTATTTATTTTTTAAACAGGGTCTTGCTAGTTTGATGAGCATCTCACTACTTCCTGAGGCTGTCCTGGAACCTGTGATCCTCCAGTCTCAGCCTCAGTACTGGGATTACAAGTATGCACTGCTACACCCAACTAGGAAATAGAAATTGAGGTAGAGAAAATAGAAAGCTATGTGACTAACCAGGCGTGGTGTCCCACGCTTGTAATCCCAGCATTTGGGAGGCTGAGACTGGAGGATCCAGGTTTGCAGCCAGCCTCAGCTACCTAGTGAGTCCCTCCGCAACTTAGGGAGACCCTGTTTCAAAATAAAGAATAAAAAATAGGGCTGGGGGTATAGCTCGGACGTAGAATATCCCTAAATTCAATCCCCAGTACTGCAAAAAAAAAAGAAAAGAAAAGAAAGCTATGTGATTCTTTTTTTTTCCTTGTCTTTTTTTTTTTTCAGTGCTGGGTATTGAACCCAGGGATATTTTACCTCCAAGTTACATCCCCAGCCCTATTCTATTTTTTATTTGGAAACAGGGTCTTAAGTTGCTGAGAGTGTCACTGAGTTGTTGAGGCTGGCCTTGAACCTGTGATCCTCCTGCCTCAGTCTCCCAAGTCCTGGGATCACAGGCGTGTGACACCATGCCCAGCTTATATGAATATTTTAAAAGAAATGCAATCATGTAATATATTTCAAAGCCAAATTAATAATATTCACTGTTATTTTTCTAACTTACACACAGATTTTTCCTCATTATCCTATTTGAAATTTTCTCTCCCTAAACCCCTGGATCCTCTTTTTTCCTACTTCACTTTTTCATTTTTTCATAGCATTTAACCCATTCTAGCTCACTTTGTTATTTATTTACTGATGATGTTTATTGTCTGTTTCCTGTCAGTAGAACATATGTAGCAAGACAGAAGAGTGTTTTGTTCTGCATATGTACCCTATCACCAGCACCAGCAGGCATGAGTTATTTATTATCTGATGGAGTTCATGGATGGATAAATGCATTTGTTTAGATAGCATAGTATTTTTACTTCTTAATTTCCACCTAACAGATCAATGTTATTTACTGGAAAACATTACAGATGTGCATTATAGTATAAAGCAGACTTAAATTCTGCAGTGTGGATCTGGGAATTCACTAGATAATTTTTCAAGGACCCATTCTGCTGATTGTCACGTTGGGGATATTAGACCGTAAAAATCTGGCTAAGCCTTGAAAGCTGTAGCTACTGTGTTGGGTCTGTTTTTAAAAGTACTATATTTCAGCCAGGTGTGGTGACACATGCCTGTAATTCCAGTACTTGGGAGGCTGAGACAGGAAGATTATAGGTTCAAAGCCAGCCTCAGCATTTGTGTGTGTGTGTGTGTGTGTATGTGTGTTAGTGTGTTACTGAGGATTGAACCTAGAGGCATTCTACCTCCCAGCCATACCATGGCCTGATTTTTTTTTTTTTTTTTTTTTTTTTTGCGGTACTGGGGATTGAACTCAGGGGCGTTCTACCTCTGAGCTACACCCCAGCCCTATTTTGTATTCTTTATTTTGAAACCGAGTCTCACTAAGTTACGGAGTGCCTCACTAGGTAGCTGAGGCTGGCCTCGAACCCGTATCCTCAGGTCTCAGCCTCCCGAATGCTGGGATTACAAGTGTGCGCCACCACGCCCGGCTCATGGCCTGATTTTTTAAAAATTCATTTTGAAACAGGGTCTCACTACGTTGCTGAAAGCCTCCCTAACTTCCAACGCTGGCTTTGAACCTGTGATCCTTCTGTCTCAGCCTCGAAAGTACTGAGATTACTGATGTGTGCCACCACACTTGGCTCAGCCTCAGCAGTTTAGCACCATGCCCAGCTTTTTTTTTTTTTTTTTTTTTTTTTGTCGTACCAGGGATTGAACCCATTGGCGTTCTACCTCTGAGCTATACTATACTCCCAGCCCTACTTTTTTTTTTTTAATTATAAAACAAGGTCTCACTAAGTTGTGGAGGGCCTCACTAAGTTGCTGAGGCTGGCCATGAACCTGTGATCCTCCTGTCTAATCCTATGAAATACTGGGATTACAAGCATGTGTCACCATGCCTGACTCTGGCTAACATTTTTTTTTTTTGAGGTTCTAGGGATTGAACCCAGACCCAGGGTCATTCTACCTCCGAGCTATACCCCCAGCCCTATTTTTATTCTTTATTTGGAAACAGGATCTCACTAAGTGGCAGGGCTAAGTAGCTGAGACTGACCACGAACCTGTGATCCTCCTGTCTCAGGCTCCCAAGTACTGGGATTACAAGTGTGCACCACCACGCCCGGCTAACCAAGCAGTTTTATAGACATTTTTTTTCAAAAGGAAAGTTTCAGAGCTCATATCACATATTATCTGTGTTGATATTATTGGATTTCTTTTTTGCAGTGCTAGGGATTGAAATTAGGGCCTTGTGCATGCTAGATAAGAGTTCTACCACTGACCTCAGCTACTTAGTGAGGCCCTCGGCAACTTAGTGAGACCCTGCTTCAAAATAAAGAATGAAAAATAGACTTGAGGGTGTAGCTTGGAGGTAGAATGCCCCTGGGTTCAATCCCCAGAACCACACACACACACACAAAAGCTGTAATTTTGTAGCACTATTTCAGGACTTGGTTAAACTTAGGTAACCAAGTCTAAATTGTTTAAGACAGCCAGGTGTGGTGGTGCACCGCTTGTAATTCTAGTACTTGGGAGGCTGAGACAGGAGGATCTTAGGTTTGAGGGATGGAATCCAGGGGCATTCTACATCTGAGCTACACCCCCAGCCCTATTTTTTATTCTGTATTTTGAAAC
The DNA here is from genome assembly GCA_004027655.1 of Graphiurus murinus. NCBI lineage: Eukaryota > Metazoa > Chordata > Mammalia > Rodentia > Gliridae > Graphiurus > Graphiurus murinus. The sequence continues at coordinate 11,341 of PVLC010030516.1, read as the reverse complement.
AGTCTCACTAAGTTACAGGGAGCCTCACTAAGTAGCTGAGGCTGGCCGCGAACCTGGATCTTCCAGTCTCAGCCTCCCAAGTAGTAGGATTACAAGCATGCGCCACCATGCCTGGCTTAAGATTCTGCTTCAAAATAAAAAAATTAAAAGTGCTGGGAATGTAGCTCAGATGTAGAACGCCCCTGGGTTCAATTCCTAATACCCCACAAAAGACAAGGAACCTGAGGCATGTTAAAACTTTAGAACAGCCGGGCGTGGTGGCGCACACTTGTAATCCCAGCATTCGGGAGGCTGAGACCGGAGGATCCGGGTTCGCGGCCAGCCTCAGCTACCTAGTGAGGCACCCCGCAACTTAGTGAGACTCGGTTTCAAAATAAAGAATAAAAAATAGGGCTGGGGGCGTAGCTCGGAGGTAGAATGCCCCTGAGTTCAATCCCCGGTACCGCAAAAAAAAAAAAAAAAAAAAAAACAAAACAAAAAAAAAAAAACTTTAGAACAGCTGGCGTAGTAGCACACACCTGTAATCCCAGCACTTGGGAGGCTGAAACCCGAGAATCGTAGGTTCAAGATCAGTCTCAAAAAGACTCTAAATAACATACAGAGACCCTGTTTCAAAATTAAAAATAAAAAGGGCTGGGACTGTAGCTCAGAGGAAGAATGCCTCTGGGTTCAATCCCCAGTACCACAAAACAATAAAACTTTAGGCCATACACAAAATGATTGAATCACTTTTATTTTTGCTTTCTAGGATAGGAAAACATAATTTTTTGGATGGAGTTTTCATTCATAAGAGTTGAAACAACACAGAAGATCAGATTATCCTGAAAATCACAGAGTCTATTACTCATGGATTCTGGTTGAGGTTTCAGATCATTACAACTTACTTATTCTGTGGCCTTGATTTGGCAGGGGCAGAGTTGCTTTAAAAACAACAGCAGCAGCCAGGCATGGTGGCGCATGCTTGTAATCCCAGTACTTGGGAGGCTGGGACAGGAGGATCCAGGTTCTCGGCCAGCCTCAGCTACTTAGTGAGGCACTCCGCAACTTAGTGAGACCAAAAAAAAAAAAAAAAAAAAAAAAAAAACCCACTTGTCTTTATAAATGAAAATTTAAAATGTTAATTTGCTACAAAATACAGATTGAGGTAGAGCATCAGGAATATGAACTTAAGACTGGTAGAATGATTTATGAAAAGTCCTGTTCTTGCATTGTTTTTTGTATTTTTTAAACAATCCTCTCAAAACTGTCCTTTTGACCCAACAGAAGCTATGTAAAGGCCACAGATAGGAACCTTAGACTGTGACAGTCCCCCTCCTTGTACCCCTCTCTTTTGTAGAGCCACTACCATCTCAGAACTTGAACAGTGCATTCAGTTGTCCTGGATTTGTTAGGTCCTTTCTCCTCTATATTTTAGACATATTTTTGTTCACTTTCTCATTTAGCTTTAGGATATTATTAGATTAAAAAATTTCACAAGATCTGTTGCTAAGTTTTTTATTTTTATTTTTTAAAGGTTCTCGGCAAAGAGTCAATTGCTTCAAAGTAACTGAATTGAGAACATCTTTAAAACCTATAAAACACATCTGAAGGTTAATTTCCTTCCATTCCAGAACCCCAGTGAGAACAGTGTTAGTGCTGGGTGCAGAGACGCATACCTGTAATCCCAGTACTTGGGAGGCTGAGACAGTAGGATTGCAGGTTCGTGGCCAGCCTTAGCAATTTAGTGAGATCCTCCACAACTTAGTGAGACCCTGTTTAAAAAAAAAAATAGGCCTGGGGGTGTAGTTTGGAGGTAGAATGCCCCTGGGTTCAATCTCCCTTACAAATAAAACAAAAACCCCACCATTATTGAGATATAACTCATACACAAAATTTATGTATTTATTCATTTATTTTGTGGTTCTGGGGAGTGAACCCAAGGGGCATTCTACCTCTGAGCTACACCCTCAGTCCTATTTTTTAAATTTCTTTTGAAACAGGGTCTCACTAAGTTGCAGAGAGCTTTACTAAGTAGCTGAGACTGGCTCAAACCTTCGATCCTCCTGTCTTAGCCTCCCACTTACTGGGGTTACAATCGCACACTACCATGCCTGGCTTAAAATTTACCTTTTTAAAAAGTGTACAATTCAAACTGGGCATGGTGACGCATGCTTGTACACACAAAAACGTGTACAATTCATGATCAAAAAGTGTACAACTCATGTATAAGTCGTCATCACTGTCTAATTCCAGAATATTCTCATCACCCCAGAAAGATTCCTACACCGTACCTGCTGACAGGCACTCCCCTCTCCTCATCTGGCAACGGCAAATCTTGCTTCTGTCTGGATTTATTACCGTGGACATTTCATATTAATGTGATCCTATGACATGTGACCTTTTGCTACTAAACTTTGACTTAGTGCGATATTTTCAAGGTTGATTCATGTCAGAGCACGTAGTAGAACTTGCCAGGCGAGGTGGTGCATGCCTGTAACTCGAGCCTCCAGGAAGCTGAGGCAGGAGGATTGCAAGTTTGAGGTCAGCTTTGGCAGCTTAGCAAGACCCTGTCTCAGGATAAAAAGTAAAAAGGGGTGGGGATGGAGCTCAGTGGTAGAGCACTAGGAGTGGAATTGGAGGGTCTTAGGAAAATTCTTATGTTTAACATCAGACCAACCTGCATCCTATCACCTCTACGACCACTCCTAGGAGCATTTTTCAACTCAAATACAAATCCCCAGTTGTCTAAGAGCCTCCTCCCTCCCTCCCTCCTTCCCCACCCCCCTTTTCCCTCTTCTCCCTTCTTTCTTTTTTTTGGAGGGTGCTGGGCATCTAAGCCAGAACCTTCACATTCTAGACAGGCGGTCTACCCCTGAGCCACGCCCCAGCCTTTGTCTTAAGAGTTTTTTTTTTTTTTTTTTTTTTTTTGCGGTACTGGGGATTGAACTCAGGGGCATTCTACCTCTGAGCTATACCCCCAGCCCTACTTTTATTCTTTATTTTGAAACCGGGTCTCACTAAGTTGCGGAGTGCCTCACTAGGTAGCTGAGGCTGGCCTCGAACCCGGATCCTCCGGTCTCAGCCTCCCAAATGCTGGGATTACAAGCGTGCGCCACCACGCCCGGCTGTCTTAAGAGTTTTAAGTTGCTGGTTTTTTCCTACTCTGGGGCCAGGTGGCATTTCATCCACTGGTCCGCTCCTTCCTTGTTCTTGCCCATGTCCTCACTATCAAGACTTTGGACTAAGTTGGAGGAAACTTTGAAGTGTGTCCTCTCTACTTCTGTAACCTACCCAGTGAAACACGTTTCTCCAGGTCGCTCAGCCTGTTTGAGCTTCACTGGCGCTGGGCACTGGCTGGCTCATGAAGTGACAGTTTCCTTAAAAACTGCTTGAAGCCGGGCGTGGTGGCGCACACTTGTAATCCCAACCTCCTGAGTTCGCAGCCAGCCTCAGCTACTTAGTGAGACTCTCCACAACTCAGTGAGACCCTGTTTCAAAATAAAGAATAAAAAATAGGATTGGGGTGGAGCTCAGAGGTAGAATGCCCCTGGGTTCAATCCCCCAGTACCTCAAAACAACAACAAAAAACAACTCTGCTTGAGTCTCTGGGCTGCAGCTTCCCTCAGGACTGAGTTTTATCACTGTCCTCTCTTGGTGGCTTCCCAGCTTATGCCCCTGTTTCTGCCCCCTTTCACTTTGAGAGTCCTGAATGTTTATGGCCCAGCGTCCCTCAGGCCCTGAAATCCTGTCCTGATCTAAGCACAGTGCTACAGGCTCAGGTCTGCACGTGCCTAGTAGACCTCTAGGTGCTGGGAGCAGGCTGGACTCCATGAACAGCACTAGGAAAAACGCTAGGATCCCTAAACTACAGCCAGCTTAAAAAATGACATTTCTTCATTACATTTTTTGTTGTGCTAATTCACTGATAGTGCAGTTCATAAATTATTTTGTCTCATATTTGATTTTGTTCTTTAACTATTCCTTATTTATCCAGTCTTCAATCATAGTATAAAACACTTAGAAATATGTCTTTAGACTCAGAATGTATTTTAAAATGCCTAAAAATGAATGTCATCTTTGTTTAATATAAACTCAAAATGTAACAGACATTTATTGTTAGCTCTTCCTAATACACACATTTTTTCCTTATAGGGTACATTTCTTCTCTCTCTGTCTTCCTCCCTCCCTCCCCTCTTCTCCTTGTCTCCCTCTCCCCTCTTTTTCTGCAGTGTTGAGGATTGAACCCAGGGCCTCCTGCATGCTGAGGATGGGCTCTACCACCGAGCTAGCCCCAGCCCCTGTGGCCGTGTGTCATAGTCAGAATATGGGCCTGGCCCTGAGGGTTTTGCTGGAACCATTAGTTCTCCACCAGTGCACAGCCCCCCTCAGCTGCCCCTCCCATCTGATCCACTCCCCCAAGGAAGATTGTGGCCAGGTCTTCTCCAGTAGCCTCAGAATGGAGCCTTCCTGCTCCTGTGTGTCCCTAGCACATTGCAAGAGACAGATTATACTAACTTGCCAAGAAACGATGAGAAGGAATGGGAGGTAGAGGCTGAGAAATAGGGTCGCTGATGATTTGGGGGATTAAAGCCCTGTGTCAAACAGATTTTGTTTACCTTTAAAATACCTTGACTAATTCATGTCAGTTTCCTATTACATATGGAATTAGTAACAAGGATAACAGAGAAGTAATTAAAATTCTTGGATAATCCCCAATCTTTTTTTTTTTTTTTTTTTCAGCCATGCATTTCAAACATTTATCAAAGTAGTAAGTAGCAAAATGCACTGGCTTGAGTTTACTTACCTCTTGGCCTCCTTGGGGCTAAAGTCGCTGAGGGAGCAGTGGGGGAGGACAGGTGGGCGCAGCCCTCCTCAGGGTGGGCCCCGGCCCCGGCACCTCCGAGTGCTGGGTTAGTGGCGCCAGGTGATCCTCAGGCTGCACTAGCAAGCCCTCAGTTGGCAAGGGCTGATTCTGCTTCTGAGCTTTTTGCAAATGTCTACTGATACCTGCTTGGGGTTCTAGTACAAAGAATTTTCATTTGGCAAGGGTTTTAAAAAGACCATATCCAAGTGTGTGGTAGCCTGCTCCTACTTAGCTGAGGAGCAATTAGCAGGCATGTTTTAAACATTCAAAGCCTTGAATAGAAAATGAGTATTGGCAGACAGGCATGATGTGCATGCCTGTAACCTTAGTACTTAGAAGCTGAGACAGGAAGATTGCAGATTGGGGCCCAGCATGTTGTAATTTAGCAAGACCTTGTTTCAGAAAAAAAATTAGAAAAAGTGGTGGGGGTGTAGCTCAGTGGTAAAGTGCCCCTGGCTTCAATCTCAGTACCTCCCCCCACAAATTTTGGGGCTAAGGGTGTAGTAGCCCAGTGGTAGAGTACCCCTGGATTCAATCCCCAATACGTGCACACACTGTTGGGGCTGGGGATGTAGCTCAGGGGTAGAGCACATGCTACTTTGGGTTTGGTCTCCAGCACCCCCCTCCAATAATTTTTTTTATATTAAATCTGACTTTTTTTTTTTTTTTGCAGTACTGGGGATTGAACCCAGGGGCATTCTACCTCCGAGCTCCACCCCCAGTCCTATTTTTTATTCTTTCTTTCTTTATTTGCGGTACTGGGGATTGAACTCAGGGGCATTCTACCTCCGAGCTCTACCCCCAGCCCTATTTTTTATTTTTTATTTTGAAACAGGGTTGCGGAGGGCCTCACTAGGTAGCTGAGGCTGGCTTCGAACCCGGATCCTCCGGTCTCCCAAGTGCTGGGATTACAAGCGTGGGCCACCACGCCCAGCTCTGACTTGTTTAAATCTCTTGTAAACTGATACATGTACCGCTGGGATTTCTTAATTTTGTATAGAGTGCTGGGAATTGAATCCAGGGCCTCACCCATGTTAGGTAAGCATTCTACCCTGAGTGACACACTCAGCCCTGGGTGATATCACAGCAGAACCTCCCTTGACCTGGTCACCTACCTTCCTTCCTTCCCTCCTTTCTTCCCCAGTACCGCAAAAAAAAAAAAAAAAAAAAGATTCTGATCATTCTTTTTTTTTTTTTCGGTACTGGGGATTGAACTCACGGGCATTCTACCTCCGAGCTATACCCCCAGCCCTATTTTTTATTCTTTATTTTGAAACCGAGTCTCACTAAGTTGCGGAGTGCCTCACTAGGTAGCTGAGGCTGGCCGCGAACCCGGATCCTCCGGTCTCAGCCTCCTGAATGCTGGGATTACAAGTGTGCGCCACCATGCCCGGCGATTCTGATCATTCTTAAAGAGCTTGAGTTTAGCCAGGCATAGTGGCGCATGCTTCTAATCCAAGTACTTGAGAGGCTGAGACAGGAGGATCACAGGTTTGAAGCCAGCTTCAGCAATTTAGGAAGGACCTCTGCAACTTAGTGAGATGAGACCCTATTTCAAAATAAGAAATAAAATCAGATTGGGGATATAACTTGAAGATAGAATGCCTCTAAGTTCCATCTCTAGGCACGGATGGCTTTCTACTTCTCAGCTACACCCCCCGGCCCTATTTTTTAATTTTTTGTTTGGAAACGGGGTCTTACTAAGTTGCAGAGGGCTTCACTGAGTTTCTGAGGCTAGCTTCAAACCTGCAATCCACCTGTCGCAGCCTCCCAGGTGTTGAGATTATACGCATGTACCACCAGGCCCAGCTAATTTTTTATTTTGAAATAGGGTCTGGGCTGTCGAACCTGCGATCTTCCTGTCTTAACCTCCCAAGTACTGGGAATACAAGCAGGTGCCACCGTGCCCAGCAAGCTTGAGCTTTTTACCACTACTTTAAAAACGTAACAGCTGTAGCAGATGGTTCTGAGCAAATGATCATCGTGAGTTTTCCTTGTGTCACGTGAGGTATGTCAGGGTCGTAGGAGTCAGAAGTGACCAGAGAACAGAGGAAGGAAGGAGAACCAAGGACGTGTGTGGGATGGACACACGTGAGTGGACTTGGTCTGCTCTGGGTTTTACAGCAGGCATCTCAGGACCAAGGAGAGGTCCTCATGTCCTCCGGGAGGCCCAGGGCTGGGCACCGGCCCAGGAGCATGGCAGAACAGCAGGTGAGTACAGGATTCTGGTGCCTGCCCAGAGTGGCTCCAGGGCCACATGGTGCTGTCCTGTGTGGCCTGGGTCACATCCTCTGCCCTCTCAGGGAAGGTCTGGAGGCATCTGGGGACACAGGAGCCGCAAAGCTTGGAGGCCACTGGGGCCTTCAGCTGTAGGGGTTCTCAGCCATGGTGGACTGAGTGAAGCCAGGGCAAAGGAAAACAAATATGGCAGAGTCGGTCGGGTCCAGGAGGTTTAGGCCTGAGGGGGAGCACAGTGGGCTTCCTGAAGTTTCTGTCTTATCTAGAAACTCTACTTGGTGGGATAGCAGAGCAGGTGAGCATTGTGAGCAGTCCCTGACCGGCGCTCATTCGTTCGTTCCTTCCCCACTTACCCCTTCCCTCCTTTCCTCTCCTCCGTTCTTTCCCTACTAAGTCTGTGATGTGTTCTTGCCTTATTGCCCAGGCTGGCCTCAAACTCCTGGGCTCAGCTCATGGAATCTTCCTGCCTCAGCCTCCTGAGTGGTTGGGACTATAGACTGACATTTATTTACTTATTTATTCACTTATTTTATTTTATTTTTTGCAGTACTGGGGATGGAACCCATGGGCATTCTACCTCCGAGCTATACCCCCAGCCCTATTTTTTATTCTTTATTTTGAAACCAGGTCTCACTAAGTTGCGGAGTGCCTCACTAGGTAGCTGAGGCTGGCCACGAACCCGGATCCTCCAGTCTCAGCCTCCCAAATGCTGGGATTACAAGCGTGCGCCACCACGCCCGGCTTCTGATTGACTTTTTAGAGGCACTTTTTTTTTTTTTTTTTTTTTGGTACTGGGGATGGAGCCCATAGGCATCTACCTCTGAACTATATCCTAGCCCTTTTATTTTTTTTATTTTTTATTTTTATTTTTATTTTTTGCGGTACTGGGGATTGAACTCAGAGGCATTCTACCTCCGAATTATACCCCCAGCCCTATTTTTTATTCTTTATTTTAAACCGGGTCTCACTAAGTTGCGGAGTGCCTCACTAGGTAGCTGAGGCTGGCCGCGAACCCGGATCATCCGGTCTCAGCCTCCCGAATGCTGGGATTACAAGCGTGCGCCACCACGCCCGGCTTATTTTTTTAGTTTTGAAACAGGCTCTCACTAAGTTGCCAAGGGGAGCCTCAAACCTGTGATCCTCCTGTCTCAACCTCCCATCTACTGGGATTACAGGCACGCTACTGTTCCTAGTTTAGAGGTACCTCTTTTTTTTTTTTTGTAGTATATTGGGGGTAGAGCCCAGGGACCTTATACCTCCTGTCTATACCCTAAGCCCTATTTTATTTTTATTTTTTTATTTGGAAACAGGGTCTCGCTAAGTTGCTGAGGCTGACTTCAAACCTGTGATCTTCCTGTCTCAGCCTCCCAAGTATTGGAATTATAGGCGTGTGCTAGCACCCCAGCTAGAGGTACCTTTTAGAAACCCAAGTACAGGCAGGTAAACTGAGGCAAGCTGGTACAGAGGACAGTGGTGGAACCTCCACCTCTAAGAAGCCCAGCAGTGGCTAACGAAAGCTAGGCCATATCTTTTTTGTTGTTGTTGTTGTTGTTGTATTGGGAATAGAACTCAGGGGTGTTCTACCTTCGAGCTATACTCCCAGCCCTATTTTTATTCTTTATTTGAAACAGGGTCTCACTAAGTTGTGGAGTGCCTCATTAGGTAGCTGAGGCTGGCCTCGAACCCAGATCCTCCAGTCTCAGCCTCCCAAATGCTGGGATTACAAGTGTGTGCCACCACACCTGGCTGCTAAGCCATATCTTGTTTTGGTCTGATGAAATCTTTTCTCCAGGATGTTTAGGGTGCATTTTATCTCTCACCCTCAGATCCTGTTGGGGTGGTAAAGTGAGCCCTCCCAGGGAACCCTCCTCAGCCAGCTCCATGTTTCCTCCCTGACTGCATGGGACCTGGCTTTGCTCTTTTTTTTTTTTTTTTTCTTTCAGTACTGGGGACGTGGGGATGGAACCCAGGGGCATTCTACCTCCCAGCTACATCCCCAGTCCTATTTTTTATTCTTTATTTGGAAACAGAGTTTCGGTAAGTTGGGGAGAGCCTCACTAAATAGCTGAGGCTGACCTCAAACCGGGATCTTCCCATCAGCCTCCCAAGTACTGAGATTACAAGCGTGCACCACCATGCCCGCTCCCAGCTTTGTTCTGGGACCTGGGCCATTTCTGATTCCCAGATGACCTGAAAAGGCAGCTTTTACTGAGCTGTTAGGATTTCAACCTGGAACTCAAATTGCATTTTCTCCGTGGAAACATTGTTATAGATGGTTTAAGCTCCAAAAGCAGCCATCAGAAACCTGCTTTACCTGTCACGAGTGGGAACTGGGCAGGTTTGCAGTCGCACAGCGCATCCACACACCGTCCGGTGTCAGTAATTTTGTAGAGCCGGGCAGAGCGTCCCTATGGCTTTGTGGTAAGTGATGCCATCACCGAAAGATCTTGCAGGAGTGGTAGCTACATCAGTCACTCTGGAGTCACACATGGCATGGAGACAAGACTGGAGGATATATATGACTGGGGTATAGCTCAGAGGTAGAATGCCCCTGGGTTCAATTCCCATTACCACAAAAAACTTCTTGAGCCAGGCATGGTGATACACACCTGTAACCCCAGTACTTGGGAAACTGAGACAGGAGGACCACAGTTTGGAGCCAAACCTCAGCAATTTAGCGAGATCCTCAGCAGCTTAGACAACTGTTTCAAAATAAAAATATGTGCAGGTTCCTTGCTCTCTCTAGTGAGGACAAGGGTAGACTTATGTCCCTTACGGGTGGACAGCCAATGTCCATTCATGCAGAATCAGACCCAAATACGCTTGCGGATTAGTACTCTAGGTTTTAGTTTTTTTTTTTTTTTTTTGGCGGTACCGGGGATTGAACCCAGGGACATTCTACCACCAAGCTACACCCCCAGTCCCACTTTTTATTCTTTAATTTGAAACAGGGTCTCACTAAGTTGCGAAGAGCCTCATTGAGTAGCTGAGGCTGGCTGCAAACCCGGATCCTCCAGTCTCAGCCTCCCAAGTACAGGGATTACAAGTGTGCACCATCACACCTGGCGGCTCTCAGTTTTTTAACTATTATGATAAAAAAATTCTGTGCTACTGTTTGCTTTATTTTCCTGAAAAGTCTTTCAAGGGTTTTCTCAGAATCTGGCTTTCCCGGTAGCGTTGTGGCTGGGGTGCACCTGTGCTGTGGGCGAGGTGGGCGAGGTTGGGAGCTACCACTCCTTCAGGGACAGCGTGTTTGTTTGTTTGTTTTGGCAGTATCTCCTGTGTCTTCTGTTACCAGTGATTCAGTTTTTGCCCAGACTACATTTCATAAATCTGGTTTCCTCTTGGTAGATAATCTCATCCTTTCCACTCTTTCATGTGAGAGTCTTTTAATCTAGAGTGTCTTCAACTCTGTTGTTTCTATAACAAAGAATATTCAGAAAGGAGCCAACTGCAGTAGCCCACACTTGTGATCCCAGTACTTGGGAGGCTGAGACAGGAGGATTGCAGGTTGGAGGCCAGCCTCAGCAATTTAGTGAGAACCTCTGCAATTTAGCCAGACTCTGCTTCAAAATAAATAAAAATAAAAAGGGCGGAGAATGTAGCTTTGGATAAGTGGTACATCATGTTAACAAAGTCACAGTTTTACTAATTTTGTAGCATTTTCTTTCTTTCTTTTCTTTCTTTTTTTTTTTTGCAGTACTGGGGATTGAACTCAGGGGCATTCTACCTCCGAGCTACACCCCCAGCCCTATTTTTTATTCTTTATTTATTTATTTTTTTTTGCGGTACTGGAAATGGAACTCAGGGGCATTCTACCTCCGAGCTATACCCCCAGCCCTATTTTTTATTCTTTATTTTGAAACCAAGTCTCACTAAGTTGCGGAGTGCCTCACTAGGTAGCTGAGGCTGGCCGCGAACCCGGATCCTCCGGTCTCAGCCTCCCGAATGCTGGGATTACAAGCGTGCGCCACCACACCCGGCTTTATTTTTTATTCTTTATTTTGAAACCGAGTCTCACTAAGTTGCGGAGAGCCTCACTAGGTAGCTGAGGCTGGCCGCGAACCCGGATCCTCCGGTCTCAGCCTCCCGAATGCTGGGATTACAAGCGTGCGCCACCACACTCGGCTTTATTTTTTATTCTTTATTTTGAAACCGAGTCTCACTAAGTTGCGGAGAGCCTCACTAAGTAGCTGAGGCTGGCTGTGAACCCGGATCCTCCGGTCTCAGCCTCCCGAATGCTGGGATTACAAGCGTGCG
>PVLC010030515.1:0-19454 GCA_004027655.1 Graphiurus murinus | reverse complement strand
CTCTCTCTCTCTCTCTCTCTCTCTCTCTCTGGCAAAAGAGCATCGGAAATCCAAGTCACAGGAGAAAGAACAGACACACACCGGAGCCAGGATGTGCCTCTGAAGCAGGTCACAGCATATTTCTGAGAACAAAAGCTGTGATCTCCTGCCCTTTCCGCTTCCTGGGAAGTTGGTTTCTTTATTTGGCATTTGTTTAGCATTTATTTACAAAGTTTAGGCAGCAGCTGCGACTTCAGCAGGTACACAGAGAGGAGAGCTAGCAGGCTGCCAAATTCCGCGAGTACAAATCAAACGCAATGCCACGTTTCCTGAGTTCTCGGCATTATGTGAAATTAAACTTTGGACCTTCGAGTTGCTCGGTGAGAAGAGATGTGTCCACTGATGTCTGCGAGCCAGTGGTCAGCATTAAAGATGAGATGCGTGTCTGGCTGGGAGGTCTCCAGGCAGGCCTATTTGAAAAAGGGGCGGGATGTGTAGGGCATCTTTGAGGGAAGAGCGGATGGCTAGATATTGGCTTTCTGGTTGAGTTGGGCCGGGCCTCTCTAATAATAGCCCTCAGAGGGAAAGGCCAATTTGCTCTCCTGCTGTTTTTGAGAATGCTTAAATTCCTTTTTCTCAGTGGCCCAGTTATGTACCTTAAGCATATGGGAACTCCAGCAAGTATCTGCCCCAAATCGCGCAGCCCGAGCACGTTCCTGACAATGTGTCCTTTTGATGGGGGCAGAGAGAAGGCGAAGGGGGTGGCAGAGACTGCCCGTCCAGGGCCACTCACCCCTGCAGGGGGCTGCGGGGAGCCGCATGCCGGAGGGTGTCGTGTGTGTCACTGGGGCTCTGTCACCATCTGTGGCAGGGCTGGGGAGTGAAGAGACCATGTGTGAATCTGTGCGGGAGAGTCTGCCTGGTCCTGGTGGGTGAATTCTTTGTTTGTTTGATTTTACTTTTTGGGGGGTGGGAGGGGTTAGAGAGCGGTGCACAATGATAACAAATGTTTGGCCAAACTCTGCAGGATTCAGAATGGAAAGATTTTTTAAATTCTCTCCCCGTATTACTTCTTTCTTGATAATTTTGAACATGCCCATGCTCTTTTTTTTTTTTTTTTTTTTTTTTTGTGGTACTGGGGATTGAACTCAGGGGCGTTCTACCTTCGAGCTATACCCGCAGTCCTATTTTTTATTCTTTATTTTGAAATTGCATCTCACTAGGTTGCACAGTGCCTCACTAGGTAGCTGAGGCTGGCCATGAACCCAGATCCTCTAGTCTCAGTCTCCCAAATGCTGTGATTACAAGCATGCACCACCACGCCCGGCCCCATGCTCTTTTTCTCCAGCTCCAAACTTCCCTCCCTGTGGCTCAAGAATGGGCCCCTTAAGATTTACATTGTTAGTCAGGTATGGTGGTACATGCCTATGATCTCAGCACTTGGGAAGCTGAGACAGGAGGATGGTAGATTCAAAGCCAGCCTCAACAACCTAGTGAGGCCCTCAACAACTTAGTGAGAACCTACTTAAATATCTATATTTTTTTTAAAAAAATAGGGCTGGAGGTATAGCTCAGAGGTAGAAATACTCCTGGTTCAATCCCCAGTACAAAAATTAACAATAAAAAATGAAAAAGTAAAAATAAAAAAAAAACCCTCCTTCCCTTCTTCCCTCCCTTCTTGGGAGATAATTAAATTTTGCTTAGTTCTTTGTCCATTGTTTGGTCATTCAAGGCTTCTCATGAATCTGCACCACATGTGTAGGGAGAAATCCAAACCCAACCAATCCAGACTAGACCAGACTGAATAAAACCAAACCAAACCAGACCAGACCAAAACAAGAGACTCTGGCTGACATATACAAAGACCATTTTGTTGTTCAAGCATGTCGGAGGAGAGCGGTGGAGTGTGGGTTTTGTCACTTGGGCAGGTCACAGAAGTATGGAGTTAGAAGGCTGAAAAGGTTAGGTGGGACCATAGTGTTGCTGGCTGGTAAGAACGAGAATGCCCTCGCCAACATTTCCCCAGCCTTGTCAGCTTTTCTTCTGGTTCTCGAAACAGTTTCTATTTGTCCTTTTCTCTGGGGAGAGATGTGTCTGGGACTCACCTGCTTGGGCTCAGCGGCTGGCTTTCTGGCGATGAGGAGCGTCTTAGGGGAGAAGATGACATGGCGCTTTTCTGTGGTAGAAGCTGAGATGCAGAGCTGTGGTTGACTACTCTGTGTGAGCTTTCTTCTAGCAGAGGGTGGTAAAATTGGGAGTGAGGCTTTGCCCCTTCTCTTGCAGTATAGGGATTTATTAGTTTGTTGAGTCAATGTAGAAATTCAGAGAATGTGGGAAATTCAGAGAATGACCTTATTCAGGAGCTATGAGAACTAACGGGAGGAGCTAGGGTAGAAGTTTCCAAAGAATAGAATGTACCCATTTCTTTCTTTTTTCTTTTTTTCCATACTGAACATTGACCCAGGGGCATTCTACCTCTGAGCTATATCCCCAGTCCTATTTTTTTTTTTTTTATTCTTTATTTTGAAACAAGGTCTCACTAAGTTGTGGAGGGCCCCACTAAGTAGCTGAGACTGGCTGCGAACTCGGATCCTCCCGTCTCAGCTTCCCAAGTACTGGGATTATAAGTGTGCGCCACCACACCTGATTAAACATACACACTTCTTTAAGTGTCATGAGCACTGAGCTGGTGCACAGTATTTGAATTTTTGTGAACATTTATTATTTGCCCATCATTTACTTGTTTTTGTGTGCAGCCTCAAATGTTGGAACCAGAACCTTTTGTAATAAGAAGTCGGACCTGAACAAATCCCCAGTGCCTCAGACAAAACCTGGCCCATAACTGGTGCTCAATTAAAGTCAGTTGAATGAATGAATGCACCATATCAACCATTGCTTGGACTTGTGGAATGTATAGATTTTTTCTTTTGGGTTGCTAATAATTTTCTCTTTTTATTAAAAAGAATTTTAAAGGTAGAGATGTGCTGCTTGTAATAGCTATCATCTTGAGCTTCAAATACGTACTTGGTATAGTATGGTATATCTAACTTAATCTCACAATAGCTCACAAGGGAGTTGATTATCATCCTTCTAAAGATTACAGAACTGAAGCCCAGAGAGGGTAAGTTACTTTCTGTTGACATGTAGCTAGCAAGTGGCAAGGGTCACGTTTGCTTTTCTGTCTGTCTGACCCTCAAGTTGGTACTCTGTTCTCATCTACCTGCTATCTCACATTAATGTTCATAGTTGATTGGAAAGTCAGTCTTTTAAACAAGGGAATAAACGAAATGAGAGAATTTTATTTCCCATCAGATTTCATCTCCCTTAGAGAGATTTATGTCCCTGGATTGTATTTCATGGAATTTTTTTATGAGTTGCTAGATTTATAGGTAATAATCAATAGAGTGCTGAGCTGGGTTTCTATTGCATATGCATACCTTTCACAAAGAGCAGGTAAAACAGTTCAGGGAAGACAGTCTTCACCATTTCCCAGCATCCTAACTGAGTGACGCTTTTGGAGGGGTCAGAGGAGAGAGACAGACTCTACCCTAGGAAGGATGCTGGAGCTACACTAGGGGTTGAAGAAGGCAACCATCAGAGGAGGCCCATCTGTCAGGAGAGAGCAAAGCTCCCCCTCCCAAGTCTCCATGGGCATGTTTTTTTTTTTTTTTTTTTTTAAAGATACCCATGAAGGAACCCTTGCTTGGAGCTGAGATCTCCTAGAACACCTTAGGAACCTGGATGGGAATTCTTATGTGATCAGACTGTACTCAGCATTCT
Organism: Graphiurus murinus; assembly: GCA_004027655.1. Classification (NCBI taxonomy): domain Eukaryota; kingdom Metazoa; phylum Chordata; class Mammalia; order Rodentia; family Gliridae; genus Graphiurus; species Graphiurus murinus. The sequence continues at coordinate 15,695 of PVLC010030515.1, read as the reverse complement.
TCATTGACACACGTCACGTGTACATTTTGCTCAGAAGTCACATGTGACCCATCATGTGTGTTTGCATGTGCAAGACAGAGTCCACACCTGTGTCTTTGGTACCTTCCTTTATGAGCTTTTTTCTTACCTCTTGGAGTTGCCCTATTTAATTTCTGCAGGGTTTCAGTATCAACTGCTAAGAGGACTTAAGCTATTTCTCCTCCCAGGTATATTTTGAGTTTAATTTCAGTACCCGTGGAGACTAGGAAACCTTTAACAGGCAAAAGAATGAATTGCTAATTATGGGATTCCAGACTTTTGAGAGAGTAGCGTTATAATAATTTCAGGGGCAAGGGGCTCTTCCCAGATGCCTCTCAAATATGATCACAGAGGCCACACTGGTTCCTAAACCTGAAAGCGCATCAGAATAACCCAGGGAGCTTATTAAAAACACGGGAGGTAGCTAGGCATGGAGGCACAAGTCTGTAATCCCAGTGACTTGGGAGGCTGAACCAGGAGGATTGCGAGTTTGAGGACAACCCTGGCAATTGAGCAAGATCCTTTCCTAAAATAAAACAATTTAAAAAGTGCTGGGGATGTAGTTCAGTGGTAGAATGCCCCTAGGTTCAATCCCTAGTACTTGGGGGCTGGGTGGGAGAGAGAGAGAAAGAGAAAGAGAAAGAGAGAGAGAGAGAGAGAGAGAGAGAGAGAGAGAGAGAGAGAGAGAGAGAGATCAAGAGAGAGAGATCAAGAGATCAAGAGTATGTTCAGAATCCGGACATATAGGTTTGTAACAGGACTCAAGGCCTTCAAGATCTGAGAACTTGTGACATGGGCAGCTGCTTATCCTGCCTGTTTTTGAGGAATGGAAGTCAGAGCGTGCATGCAGCCATATGCATATTTGTGTGAGTGTGTTTCTAGGTGGACAAACACATCGGCCCTGGGGCTCTGAGTCTGCAATTCTTTTCTGGCAATGTGACTTTGGACTGCTTTTTAAGTGACAAACATGGTTTCTGTTTCAAGACAAAGCAAGCAGTAGGCATCTCCCTTATTTGCCAAGAGACTCCGGTGCCTGTCCTTTCTTAGAGTCTTGGGAACCCTGGTCCAAACGAACTGTCGAGTCACTAACCTTCCATGGCGTCACCCCACTCCCTCCCGGATGGCTAAGCATGTCCGGTGATAGGGTGTGTGTCATTTCCCAGTCTTCTTGTCTTTATGCTTTCTTTAGCTTTGCTTCCTCCAATGTTTTGTTATTCTCCCTTCCTTCCTTCCTTCCCTCCTTTTATCTTAAGAGAAAGAAATCAGCATAACACTCCGTATTCCGAGAAGCCTCACGATGGTTCTTCCCATTAGCCTATATGTATTATATATATGCACATCACTGGCGCATTTGGATTGGCAGTGCACGCGTACAAATGCTGCCACAAAACTCAGCTCCTCCATCCAGGACGGGATGGAGTTGTTAAAGACAGTTGATGGGGTGGCATCTGTTGGCCAACAGCTTTATGTTGCAGTCGCTCTAAGCAGATAACATTAATAGGAATCACATTTTAAAGTTGTAAATTTGATGTAAAATACTAAATTTGACAATAATTGTGTTATAGAGCAAAAATTCTGTTTATTAAAAAGGCTCCCGTCTCTTCTTCGTGTGAGGGGCTCTGAATGCTTGCTCATGCCTGCCCCTAGCAATTATCATGCCTTCTCTAAAATTCCGTTTTATTTTTCCATTTTCATAACAACTACATTATGATGTGACATATTTTTTCCAGATATTTTGCTTGAATAAATAAATAGGATATTAAATTCAACTGGGGTATTAGATTATAAATTAGTTCTGTAATAGGCGTCATAATGTTATTTAGATTTTCAGTTTACACAGACCTTGTAGCAACTCCCCAGAGCTATGCTACAGAATTAGAAGTAGATAGAAGTTGATGTAAGAAAATTGGTTTTTGTAATATGCTGATGCCAATAGTGTTGTGCTGTGTGTAAAGGTATTTAAATAGAGCATTCCTGCTTATTTCATTGTACAGACAAAAGATTGATAATGATTCCAAGTGATTGATTTGTTGGTGCTGATACTGGCCATCTGTGCTGCTAAAAGATTTCTTTCCAAAATTAAAGCAGTACTTACATAGGAAGGCTAAAAATGCAGGACACAGAAAGCATGTCAGCTGTCTTATAGATGGAGGTATCTCTTTCATCTGATTGGTGTAACGGGGACATAATCTCACAACTGTTTTGGGGGAACAGGTTACTCCTTTAAGTTATAGTTCACGTGGAAGAAAATACTCCACCCAGAACACTGCCTGTTGTTGAAGTGATTAGCAAAAAGGACATAATCTTATCGAACCATTACACAAATGGAAAACATGCATATTTAATAAAAAGTGCATATTTGCTAGATGCCTGCTAAAGGCAGTTACAATGAGAGGCACTGGGCAGCAAATGGAACTCTGCTTCATAGCAGGTCCCTCTCTCACTGCAGGCCCAGGATCTGCTAACTTTAGTGGGTAGGGCGGATCAGCCTGCATCTTGTTTTTTGCATATCTTATCAGCTAAGGATGGCTTTTGCATTTTTAAAATTGTTGGATAAAAACTAAAAGAGGAATAATGTACCAAGACACACGAATATGATAGGAAAATCAACTTCACTGTAGATAGCTAAAGTTTTATTGGAACATAGCTGTGCTCGTTTTCTTACCTGTCATCTTACGGCTGCTTCTACACTACACAGGGAGAGTTGGGTAGTTACAATAGTGACTAAATGGCCTTATAAGTATAGAACAGTCACTCCCTGGCCCTTTATAGAAAGCCTTGGCTGGTCTCTGCTTTAAAGTACAGCGAGGGTAGACTGAGGTATGAGGCCACACTGGAAGGTGTCAGGCTGGGATTGGGTAGGAAGTGTACCTCTGCTTGGCACTTCTGCTGACTAGTGAACAAAATGAATTAACAAATGAAAAGAATTGTTCCTGTGGGTTTGGTCAAAAAATATGCCAAATGAGAAATCAACCCAACTAACTCCTATAGCATGACTCCGAATATACAACTGGGGGAAACTGCTTCCAAGTTGTATGGAACTTTCATCCAAATACTAGAAAGTTGGTGCCCGGTGGGACTTATGAGAAATGTCCCAACAGCACCAACTGTATTTCAGAGCCTCGTTGACTAGGTAGCACCAGTGGAAGGCCTGCTTGGCTTTGCCTCTAACCTTAACGCTTTGGAAAAATCTTCTTCTTTCTTGGGTCCCAGTCCCTTCCCCTGTGAATGCAAGTGGCTGGTCTCAGTGAGCTCAGAGACGACACAGTATCCCTGGTTATGGGACCTATCATTAGCATAAGATGGTCCCAGTCTCAAGGAAGAGCCTTTTCTTTCTGGCATCCTCGTGGCTTCCTCTTGCCTCTAAAATGCTGCATTTCATTAAGAGTTCACAAGTCTTGACATGTTTGTAAAGAAAGACACGGCGGGAATTCATATGCCTCTCCTTATAACAAACATGTTGTGAATAACCTATATTTGGAATACAATTTGTCACAGGGATGCAGGCAGAGTTTTAAATGCGAGCAGCTTCTGAGGCACGCTTTATTCTCCCGAAGCAGCTCCCAGGGCTCTTCCACTTTGCACTTGGAAGGGAGTCTTTATGGGAGAAGCCGCTCTCCATTTCTGAAGAATGGGAACATTTGCATTAAACGACGCAGGAGATGCTATTGTAATTTCATGAGAATTACCTTTCCCAATGAATGTTAGATTAAGAACCAAGTAAAATCCCTTGAAAGTGCCTGGGAGATAAATCAGAGCTGAGCTGCAGTTAGGTAGAACTAAATTTTATCCCTTCCCTTTAAAATGCTTTTTAATTGATTTGGCATACTTTTTAAGTTAATAATGAATACTCTACCCGGGTCTGCATGATCACTCCTGTGAATTAGATCTATTGCGCTTGAAACAGCTTTCCCTTATGGAGGACAGTGATTTTAATGAAGAGTCTTTGCTTATTGCATCGATGGAAATGTGGTTCATGGTGGTTCCAGACAGCTCTCTAATTAGCAGTCCAGTCTGTTCCCCTGAATATTTTACCTGCAACAGTATGGAAATGGAGAAAGGAAAGGTGCTTTATCATGATGTTGGGAACCCCGTTCTACTTTACATGATCTTGGAGCTGGGAGACTCATGCAAAGATGTTGCAAGGCCCAAAGATCTTTAAAAAGGATGGGAATAGGCAATTTTGAATAAAGAAAATGGTTCTTGTGTTAGAATAATAAATTTCGCAAGGTGTGTGTGTGTGTGTGTGTGTGTGTGTGTGTGAAAGGGCATTAGATTCCCAAATTAGGACCTGCTGATCAGGTATGTCAAGGCAGGCTGTGGGTGAGATGGGATCTCTCTGGCTCTTGTACTCACCTGCTGGGGATAGCATCTCCTCAGTGCTCCTCCAGTGTCATCCATGGGGCACACAGTGTGTCCTGGAGACACACTTAAAAGCTAGGGTTGGGCCAATATGGCATCATCAAGAGAAGAAGAACCGAAGCCATGAGCTGAAAATATAGAACAGAGCATCGGGTCTTCCTATGAACTCCCAACACCGAGTGAGAGGGAAAAAATGGAGAAAAGTTAGAAGAAGAGAAGAAAGGAGAAAGATTAAATTTTGAAAAGCATAGTGACCTTAAAGATAAAAGGTAATATTTAGCATGTTTGTATGTCAAAGAGAACATTAAATCACTATTATTGAGATTATGATCTTGAAAGTCTAGGAAGAGGATATGAGTATTAATATAAAATAATAGTAACCACTAGTATGTACGGAAGGTTTACTATGTTTCTGGTGGTAGGATAAGCATCATACACAGAAAGATCTACCTGAATTATTGGTATAGCCCTCTGCATTTTCTGTTTTAAAGAATAATAAACTGAGGCATGGAAATATGACATCTAGCCAAGTCCTATGGCTAGGAATTGACAGAATGAGAATTTAAATTCTGGAAGAATGACTGCAAATCTCATTCTATAATTGATTCTGCAGAAGGAACTGGGTTCACTATTTAAAGGTGGCACATACCTGGAATCCCAGTACCTGGGAGACTGAAACAGGAGGATCATGGGTTCAAGACCAGCCTCAACAATTTAGAGAGGCTCTCAGCAACTTAGTGAGACCCTGTTTCAAAATAAAAATAAAAAATAAATAAAATAGGGCTGGATGTGTAGCTCAGAGGTAGAAAGCCCCCATGCTCAGTCTCCAGGACAAAACAAAACAAAAGTATGGAGAAAGAGCTGTCTATTTCTTTTTCTTTCCTTCTTTCCTTCCTCCCTCCCTCCCTCCCTTCCTTCTTCATGAGGAACTGAACTCAGGGACACTCTACCACTAAGCTATATACTCATCCCTTATTACTTCATTATTATTTTTAAATGTTGGAACCAGTTCTCACTAAGTAGCTGAGGGTCTTGCTAAGTTGCTGAGGCTGGCCTCGAACCTACAATCCTCCTGTCTCAGCCTCTCAAATACTGGGATTACAAGTGTGTGCCACCATGCCCACCAGCAGATTTGCTCATTTCTTGAACTCAAATAATAGCAGTCTGAGCTGGGGCTGAATTGAAAAGTACCAGTTCCCATCATGCACTTGGAGCAGTAGACCGCTGCATGCTCTCCTGCTACTAAACTGTAATTAAAATTATCATACAGTATAATGATTTCTAATACATTTCAGAACAAATCACCATCTTATATCTGACATGTTGTTAATGTTTACTACCATAATTACCAATTTGAAATATAAGGCAGCAATTTTTATTAGTGTTTGGTTATGTATAATTATGTCAAATATGAGACTGCGATTTATATTGAACTGTATTAGCAGTGATCATGCAAAATGATTATACTGTATATTTGACACCCTGGATATTTTATGTATCTATAGATTTTTTCCTCTCCAAATCATAAAGAATTACTTAAAGACAATCCAAAGGTTATTTATAATGCTTTTCATTTTAGAAATTTTAGAGTCCGAGTTCTATACTACAACTGGAGTATACTGCACATCAATTTTCTAGTCCTCACCATACATATGCTTTTCTCTTCATTTTCCTGACCAAATAACTGAGGCCCAGATTATCTAAAAAATTTTATCCATCTAGTGCACAGTGGAGCTGAAATTCAAGTTCATGATCTTTCTTGCTGTTTTTATCCTGGGTGGTTAAAATAAAAGATCATTTATAGTTGCCTACTGCTAGAGTGTGCATTGCTATTTTGTTGCTCAGCTTTCCATTACTGTAACAAAATACTTAAGGTAATCAAGTTAAAAAGAGGAAAGGGTAATTTTGGCTCACAGTTCTGTAGGTTTCAGCCCATGATTGGTTGGCCTATTGCTTCTGATTCTATAATGAGGCAATGCATCATGACAGTAATGATAGTAGAGGAAACTGCTCACCTTGTGGCAACTGGGAAGCAAAAAGAAAGGAAGAGGAGGAGATGGAGTTCTAATATCCCCTTAATTACCTAACTTCCTTCTACTAGGCCCCAGCTCCTGAAAATTCCACCAACTTCCAATAGCATCACAGGCTGATGACCATGCATGTAATACATGGGCCTTAGAAGACTCTTATCCAAACCATAATACCTATAAAATTAGCAGTGTCCTATATTTAATGAGATTACATGTTAAAATCAGTTGTGGCCTAAATTTAATGAGATAATGTATATGCTGGTCCTTCCTCATATATTATAGTAGTTAAGATTCTCCAGAGAGAGAGAGAGAGAGAGAGAGAGAGAGAGAGAGAGAGAGAGAGACTGACTGACTTATGTGGTATATATGATTATGAAGTATGAAAAGTCTGAAGGCCTGAGGTACAGGTGAGTCAGAAGTGCAGGTTTCAATGAGGCAAAAGCAGGAGAACCAGGAGCACCAATGGTATAAGTTCCAGTCTGAGTTTGAAGGTAGGAGACTGAAGTCCCAACTTAAAGACCATCAGTTTAGTGATTGACCTTGATACATTTGTGAAAGTACATCGTGTGCATTAGAATGCCCCCCCCCCCCCGTCCATCCCCTTCGGTTAAGTTAGCTTCTTTGCTTATCTAGGGTTTCTCCTTTTTCATCTGGGGACCCTCTTATGCCCCATCTTCTCCCTAGCATCCGCATATTAGGGAGAACATATGCTTCTTTACTCTTTGTGACTGGCTAATCTCACTTAACATAATGTTTTCCAGTTGCATCCATTTTCCAGCAAATAACATAATTTTGTTCTTCTTTATGGCTGAGTAAAATTCCACTGTGTACATATCCCATAGTTTTGTCATCCATTCATCTGTTGATGGACATCTTGACTGCTTCCATAGATTGTCAATTGTGAATTGTGCAGCTATAAACATAGATACATATGCGTTGGTCTGATAGTTTGGTTTCCATTCTTTTGAGTAGATACCCAGAAGTGGTATTGCTGGATCATATGGTAGGTTCATTTCCATTTGTCTGAGGATCCTCCATACTGTTTTCCAAAGTAGTTGCACTAATTTGCAATCCCACCAACAATGTATTAGCGTTCCCACTTCTCCACACCCTCGCCAGCATTTATTGTTGTTTGTGTTCTTTATGATTGCCATTCTGATTGGTGTTAGGTGAAATCTCAAGGTAGTTTTGATTTGCATCTCTCTGATTGCTAATGATGTGGAACATTTCCTCATACATTTATTGGCCATTTGTATTTCTTCTGTTGTGAAGTGTCTATTTAGATCCTTTGCTCATTTTTTAATTGGGTTGTTTGTTTTCTTAGCTGTGATTTTCTTGAGTTCTCTGTATATCCTTGATATTAGACCTCTATCAGAAGAGTAGCAGGCAAAAATTTTCTCCTACTCTGTGAGCTCTCTGTTGAGGTTCATGATAGTTTCCTTTGCTGCACAGAAGCTCTTCAGTTTAATGCAATCCCATGTATTGATCTTCCTTTGAGTTGCTTGTGCTTTCGGGGTCTTATTGAGAAAGTTTTTACCTGTACCTATGTGTTGAAGTGTTGGTCCTATGCCCTCTTCAAGAAGCTGCAAGGTCTCTCGCCTGACTTCCAGGTCTTTGATCCACCTTGAGTTGACTCTTGTGCAGGTTGAGAAAGTGGGGTTTATTTCCATTTTCCTGCATATGGTTAACCAGTTTTGCCAACACCATTTGTTAAAGAGGCTATCTTTTTTCCAGTGTATATTTTTGGCTCCTTTGTCAAAAATCAGTTGACTAAGCATGTGGGTCTGTTTCTGAGTATTCTATTCTTCTTCATTGATCTGTGTGTCTGGTTGTGCCAATACCATGCTGTTTTTATTACTGTGGTTTTGTAGTAGAGTTTGAACTTGAGAAGGAGGGAGGGTGAGGGAGTGGGGCGGGAATTGGGGAAGGGTATAAATGAGAAATGTGTGCATATATGCCTTTATCAGCTTGTACCTAACAAAGATGTATGTTTACAATGCATCAATTTCATATAAAAAATTAAAAATAATAAAAAAATAAAGACCATCAGACATTCTCTCAGTCTCTCATAGCCATTCTCTTAGCCTCTTTCTCTGTTCAGGCTTCCAATGAATTGGATGAGAGTTTTCTACACTGGGAAGGACAACCTGCTTTACTCAATGTGCTGATCCAAACATCACCCTCATCCAGAAACACCCAGAATACTCTTTAACCACCTATGGCTCATTCAAGTTGACACATAAAATTAACCATCATATACATTATCTCATAAGCAAGTTCCATCAGGTCCGTTTTAGATCTAGGGAAATGCACACTCCGGAGTTTGAAAGTTCTATTTAAGTTTGCACAAATTGACAAGGGGAGAGCTTGGACTTGAACAGAAGATTTTTGAATTAAATTGTAATGTTTTCTTGGGATTGTTACCAGCTTCCCTTGTGGTTATTGCCTTTATTATAATAAAGCTTGAGTTCTTTAAATCTATTTACATCTATTGTATTCATATATTCTTTGTGATCTGTCCCTTTTATGCATAAGGAAACTGAAATGTGGAAAGAGTTTTCCACTCTACAGTGGGAGAACTAGAACTTAGAAATAGGACTTGTCTGATTCCTGAGTTCATTCTCTTACTTATTCATTTCCCCCTGGGGTAATAATTGAGTCACTTCCTCAGATAAATGACCCTCATTCCTTATCTTTCCCCATTCTCTATCCGCATATATAAATATAATGTTTATTACATTTCCCTGGATACTCTCTTTTATTAATATGTTTCACATGTCTGACTATCAAAATTTATTCAGATGTTAACATGTCATTGACAAAGACCCCAACCTATTAACAAACAAACAACAACAAAAAAATACCAAATATAATATCCCAAACCCAGCAAGATGATTTCCTGGTCCTAGTGAATAATAAAATTATTTAAAAATATTAAAATATATATTGAATATGTATATGATAAACAAATATTTAAATATTAATTATAATAAATAAATAAATAAATAAATAAATAAATAAATATTTTTTGTGGCACTGGAGATTGAACCCAAGGGCATTCTACCTATGAGCTATAACCCCAGTCCTATTTTATTTTTATTTTGAAACAGGGTCTTTCTAGGTTAATGAGAGTCTCACTATTTTCTGAGGCTATCCTTGAACCTGCAATCCTCCCATCTCAGCCTCCCACGTACTGAAGTTACAAGCAACAAACTGTATTATGAAACCAGATTAGTTATGCATCTTAATCCAATCACTAATATAACTGGTGAATTTCTATTCCATGGTCCCTCCATATATTCTTCTGTAGGAAAGATGGTAAGCTCCAGAAGGCAGGAACTTTGCTTTGCTCAGGGATACACCTGCTGCTTACTATGGTGCTAGATCCATAGCAGGAACTCCATGAATATGGGTGAATGAAAGAGTTGATCAGTGAAGTATAAAGATTAATTTCTGTTTTGCTTTTTATTTTCTGAGTTTGTTATATGTATTTTCAATCACAATTCTTTTCAATATTGCTTAAGACAGAATCCACAAAGCAGTTTATTGTTAGTGGAGGTATTGCATCCCAACATAGAGTGAAATTTTTGTCTTTGATATTTCAAACTGTATCTCACTTTTTTGGGGGGGACTGACTCACAGCTGAAGTAAAATACCTTTGCATAACTGAAGACTGTTCTCTCTGAGGTCCTATTTGGTAGCCATGGAAACACTTGCAAGAAATTTCTCCCTGCACTCACCTGGTGTCACTTACCTCTGAAGTCTGTGCCCAATACAAGGACATTCATCTATTATGAGTTTCTGATGCCCCAGTGGCAGAGGGTTTGTTCCCTTGGCCAGCCACGATGGGACTCATGACTTGCACTTGCAAGGCCTGCACTAGGAACCAGACAAGGCGGTGTCTGACCATGTGTCGTAACTGAGTTTGCTGGGTCGATGCTGAGGGAACTCATAGTAGTTAATGTGTGAGCCATTGGGTGTCAAACCAGATCACATAGGCAAATAACCTACCCTTTCCGCCAAAATGCACAGGAGAAAACATTTTTCTTACGATTGTCTTACTGGACCTTACAGAAGACACTTATCGTGCTCGATTTAAAGATGCACACGTCAACATCCAATAGGCACACATGAATGAACATGTTCAAGTTTACATTTTAATAAATTAAAATTATACATGTGTATTTTTTGTTTGCTTCAAGTGTTTCCAACATCTTAGAGACATATGAGTAAGTCCTCTGAAGGTTCATCATGAAAAAGAGACTTATAAATCCTTTAACCTAATTCTACAATTGATCCCCTAAGAAAAGCTAAATATCACCGTTGTTTGTAGATTGCTAGATCACCACAAAGATAATTCTTTTATAAATACAGATGGTGCCCTTATGGAAATTACATGACAGTAAGTAGATGCCAATAGGAAAAAAGAACGACATGCTGATTAACTAATAACATGGTGTTCAGTAGAATTATTCGAAGAAGAATAATTTCAACTCATGATGCTTTGCTTTCTTTTTTTTTTTTTTTTTTTTTTTTTTTGCGGTACTGGGGATTGAACTCAGGGGCATTCTACCTCCAAGCTACACCCGCAGCCCTATTTTTTATTCTTTATTTTGAAACCGGGTCTCACTAAGTTGTGGAGTGCCTCACTAGGTAACTGAGGCTGGCCGTGAACCCGGATCCTCCAGTCTCAGCCTCCCTAATGCTAGGATTACAAGTGTGCGCCACCACGCCCGGCTCATTTTGGTTTTTAAGAAGTCCTCCTTTTAAAACATAAGAAGTGTAAGATAATATGAATTTGAGTACAAAAATGCTTGCTGTCGATTAACCGTGAGCCATGCCTATAAAGATTCGACCTCCTCGCCCTTCTCACCCCAAGCTATTCTTCCTGGTATGAATTGATGAAGCCGAAACCACTGTCAGAAGGCCGAAAAAACAACACTAGACCAACAGCAATAGACTCATCAAAATATGAGCCAAGGAATTTATATTGGCAAATTATTGATGTAAAAATTAACCCTCTAGGTTTTAGCATTCAAAAGGAAAGGGGAAAGGGAAAAAATAGCTGGATTTACTGAGAGCCTACTATATGTCAGGTCATAGGAGCTATCTCTGCTTTGGCTCCCTGGTGGGGCTTTTATTTTTTCTGTGGGCTGTATTGTACCAGAATAACCATCCCCCTCCCTCCTTTTTTAAACATCAATTGAAAAAAAAAAAAAAAAAAAAGAGGAGCTGGGAGGAATTGTATCCTGGTGTCAGGACATGAAGGCCATTTGCATATAGCTTTGCATTTTCTACTTTCACTACTCTGTTTGTTGGTGGGAGGAATGTTGAGCAATGTTGCCCAACCTCTTGGAAATAGCACGTGAATAATCCCGTAATCAGTGTAATGTATTCTGTTATGGGAGTAATCAAGTCATTCAGCTTTGAAGTAAGATCCAATTTTTAGAAAGTGGCTGATGAATGCAGTTCCAGGATTCAGAGGAGGCTGATGTACCTGGACTATTTGGGTCTTATGGTTGAACAGGGGGAAAAAAAAGAAAAAAAAAAAAAAAAAAACCACTTGAGGAAACTGAAGTGGACCATTCTAAAAATATCTAAGTTTCAGGATATATTTTCCTAGCGGCATAGTATGCAATTTGAGATTTTAAAATTAAACATGTCTGCGTGCTTTTGAATTTCATACTGCCGCAAGCCTAGTTAGCTGGAAGCCAGGAGGGGAGGCGGTGGGCACCCAGACTGAGTCTGAGCATGGGGCCTCCCTCCTCCCAGGCTGTTCACCTGTATCTTTGCAGGGCGGGGTCCTCCTTGTTCTTCAAGTCTCAACTTAAAAGTTCCTGCTTCAAAAATTCCTTCCTGGAGCACACTTTCCCTTTTCCTAAGCCCTGGCCTCCCTCTACCCTCCCTTCCTTTTATTATTATTATTATTTTTTTGATAATTGTTTTCTTCCAGGCCCCTTATCACCAATAGAAATTGCTATTTACTTGCTCATTTGCTGAGAGATAATAAGCTGCTGGAAAGCAGAGACTTCTAGTTGGGTATCCACAAGCCATGCCCCCCCCCCCCCCCCGTACAATTCCAGACACCTTGCACCAGGGAAAGACCTAGTACATGAAGGAATGTTTGATCCTAAACCCGCGGCCCAGAGGGGATACCCTCACCCATCTCGTGCATTGCAGAGCACTTCCACAGAGAGAGCAGGGCCATTCTCCCTACCACAAAGATGCACACCAAGTCCCCAGTGGCACACCCAGCCCAGCTGGCCCCAGTCCAGCTGGCCCCAGATGGGTGGCAGCAGCTGATTGGTCAGCTCCAGTTCCCAGCTGGGCCAGAGCTGGCCGTCATACAAAATGCCGCAGAGTGTCCCTGCGAGTTAAGCTCCGTGTTACTTAAGACATCCATTTCAAAAATAACTCAGGCATCTATGGGTATGTTCTGTACTCGATTCACAGGGCTTTAGCAGCCCAAATCCCATTAATACCAGAGCCCCTGCACACAGCCTTTGTATTGACTGGGGTCAACTTAATCTGTGAGCTCATGGTCTCCCTCCCAGACTTTAGACTTCCCACAGCTCTCCTGCTTACCCCCTCATTTGTTTCTCCCTCTCTCTCTCTTTTGTTTATTCCTTCTTTCTTTCATTTCATACACTCTCTATCATTTCTTCCCCTTCCCTTTCGTGCTCCCTCCCTTCCTTTCTCCTGCTTTTCTTCTCTCTTTTCTCCTGTCCTCTCCTCTCTCTCCTTTCCTCTCTTCTCTCTCTTCTTATCTTCTCTCTCTCTCTCCCCCCCCACCCCCATGCCTTGCCTCAGAGAATGTGGGTGAGCCATGGATTCTCTTTTCCTGCTATTGAATTATAAGCAAGTCTGGCCCCAGTTTCTCCTTCAGCCTCAGATTTATCTAGTGTCCTAATACTAAGTCAGGTCTTCATGAAAAGCCCATATATACAAATCTTCATGTACAAGCTGGTAATTTTTGGACCAATCATTGATGTAGCAACACATCCCCATAGAGTTTCTTTTCTTTTTTCTTCCCTAGCATTGATTTCCTGTTTATGAAAGTAATGCATGCTCACTGTGAAGCATTCAGATAATAAAGAAAACCTAGGGTGACTCGAAGCAGAAGGTTTCTCGGTGTACCCAGAAGAGGATTTGGCTTTCAGGAGAATAATTAACGAAACTCGTTTTAAGAGCCTGTTTATTGCAGAAAAGAGGGGAATTACCTGTCCGAGGGAATGAGAAGTGTTTAGACATTGTCGACATTTCCCTGGAATGCACTGTGGTCCCAGAATAATGACTTCTTTTATAGGAAAAGGAGGAGACATTGCTGTGGTTCAGTGGATAGGAAACACAGCTACTAGGCTTTCTTGGTTTGCAGAAAATATGCCCAAGTCTGCCTTTTCAAAGAACGCCAACAGAGCACATCAGAACCAAATAGGTACATATTCCTTATTTTTTGACTCATTTTTTTTTTTTTTTTTAGCAAACCCACATTTCTCAAAGTCTAGACCACAGAGACACTGTCACATGTGATTTTTCCATGCCAAAGTGTTCCATGCTCAAATAAATTGGGAAAATGTTCATACCACTGTTGATATTTCTTGGAGGTACATGATACATGAAGAAAACTGTGCTACTTCATTTCCTTGTTGTTTCTAAAACTTATTTGATGAGAGAGTTTTTTTTAAATACACCCACACAAAAAGACACACACACACACACACACACACACACACACACACACACCTTGCTAATAGTTTCAAGATCTACTTGGCTACAAAAATAAACAAGAAAAGCAAATAAGCCAAAGCAATTCTCGGATCCCTGGTCTGGGTGCATAGTCTGCTCTGTCTGGGGCTTTTGTATTTCTGTTGTCTCTTGCTCCTGGATGAAAAGGAGGTGAGGGAGCTGGTAGATCCATCAATCCCTGGATACCAGGTCCTGAGCTGCTCCTCCTCTTGCATGACTGTGTTTGATCCATGGCAGCCTGTGACCCTCAGTTTGCAGATGAGAATCCTAAAGCTCAAAGAGGTGAGATGTACGTAACTTGCCATTTGGTGAGGTAGGTGGTGGAGTCAGTGTAGGACAATGGTTTTAGGCTGCCCTGTGTATACCCCAATCCATGGATGCTTATGACCTTGATATAGCATGGTGTAGTACTTGCATAGAACCCAGACACATTTTTCTAGTATATTCAAGTCATCTCTAGATTACTTATAGTATCTAAAAATGTAAATGTTATGAAAATAGTTGTGGTACTATGACTTAGAGAATAATGACAAGAATAAAAATCTGTACATGTTCAGTTCAGAAGCAATTTTTATTTATTTATTTTTGATTTGCAAGTGATTGAGTCTGTGTGTGTGTGTGTGTGTGTGTGTGTGTGTGTGTGTGTGTGTACAATTTCCCCAGGATTCATTCCAGAACCTGAAACACAGTAGATTGTTGGTGACAACTATTTATTGCTGTGACTGGGAAGTAAGCTGTGCATGAAGTGTGCAAGTGTCCCTGTGCTCTGTCACCTTCTCATCTTTGTCATCTTGGATGTGTATTTACTTTTTTATTTGCTTACAGGTGTTTCCCCACATCTGGATGTGAATTCCTTGTGTGGAAAGGTCTTTATAACAATTGTTCACTACTGTGAACTGATGCTCAGTAAATATTTGGTGAAAGAATAAATGGTCCAAAACAAGTTTTTACTATCACTTCTGTTTTCCAAAAACTACTCAAATCTCGTTCTTTATTTTTCTACTTTCCTCTCTGGAGTTGTTAAAATCTACTTAGGGCTATAAATAAAGGAAGTCTACCTTCTGAGCTATTCTAGTGTAGTAAGTACTAAAGGGCTCTGGGTTAATGTGCACAGCACTGTCTGCATGCCAGACTTAGCCTTGAAGCCTCATGTGTGGTCAGTATGACAGCCACCCACAGGGACCACGTGTAAAGTCGCCACTCTGCTTTCTGCCTCAGCTCCTCATTTGCACGGCACAACTCTCTTCTGCAGAAATCCAGAGTTTCAAAAAGAAAAAAAAAAAAAATCCAGATAGCTACCCTCCCCATCCACTAAAACCACACCACGCCTTGCTTCTTAATCTGGGACAGAGGAGCATTTCTATGTAATTAATCTCCTTGGCAATCCTTTATAGACCATTGTTGGAAAGGGCGCCATGCATTTCATCAGATAGCCAAAAGGACTTAGAAAGGTTATGGACCCCTGAAAAAGCCCTGGCTAGGAAATCACCTGGGTGGGATATTTTGGTTGGTGCCAAGGTAAGGGCAAAGGGTTGAAAA